>BGNK01000428.1:0-22355 GCA_003297005.1 Symbiodinium sp. clade A Y106
GCACAAGGGAGGGGGGAAAAGGGGGTGCTCATCGGGCAAGAGCCCTTAGTGCCGCCGCCCGGGGTCCACACCTTTCCACAAGAAACCCCCGCCCCAAAGAGAGTGCTAGGCCCGGGGGATATATATATATATAGACATGTGTGCGCGCTGTCAATGTAATGAACTAGGCTCACTAGACCAAAAGCTTTTAAACCCAGAAACAGTATTCGGGCATCGAAGCTTGCAGTCTTCCCTCCCCCCCAAGCGAAGTCGTTGTAGCAAGTTCTCTGCAGCGGCCCACTCTGGTTTTCGTGGATGACTGGGAAGTTGGCTCTGAAAGTATAAACTCTGCAAGCAAGGGTTAGTGAGGGTTAGTGCCGTCGGGCCTTCGAAGGTGCAGGGAGCCAAAAGGTCCAGGAAGCCAGATTCTGGAAAACTGCAGCCGAGAGTTCCGGGCTTTCGAATCCTCCATGCCGGGTCTCCGCACTCTTTATGACCTTTCTCGTCCTCCCTGAGCTGGACGGCTGGACTTGGTGTCAGACCCTGAACTCTCAATCAACCCCAGCTACATCCATCAGCTCTTGGGAAGCCAAGCACTCCAAGCCCAAACGTCTATGTGAAACCGGATTCCGAAGTTGCCAGCTCAAGTGTGTAGATGTCGAAAATCGAGATTCTACACAGTACAAGGCACACCCAAAAGATAACGAACCCCTTCTACAACCCTTGCAAAAACCCTCCTAAGGCCCTCTTTACAACCTCGGAGCCGGAGCTCTCAAAGAGGCTCGAAGCCAGACCCTCGGAGCACATAAGTGTGCCCGGTGATGTCTGTCCGATTTCTTTCTTGTTGGTTAAGGGTTCAAGGTCTAGGATTCAGGATGCTTCTCCGTTTAAGGCTTTGGCTTCGTTTTGGGGGTCTGAGTTACTTACACCGGAGATAGACCTTCACCGCGCCTGTCCACAAGGGTTTCCAGAAGCAAGGAACCCCGCCATAGATTCACACAGTTTGGGGCAGTGCGCAGACATGGCTCCATTCCGACTTTCACATGGCCAGAATGCCAAAGTAAAGTGCTGGGAGAACATAACACTGAAACGCAGTAGAACCACATGTTGCTGCTGTAAGTAGCCTACTATCATGTCTGAGACCCTTCTACCATGAAATCTGCAGCAGTGTGGGCAACATTTGCCAGCAGCTTTCATCGCTCAATCCAAAGCCCCAACTAAGCCACTGCTGATCAAAACCAAGCCTATAACACCGCTTGTGATGGCCTTGTTTAAGTCAACGAGCGAGGTCTTGCCTGCCCCTGTCAGGAGAGCAGAGCAAGAATCCGGTGACTGGGAAACGTCCGTTCAAGGCTGCAGGCTGTGCATTGCCAGATGACGAAGACCTTAATTCCTTGCACATTGTCACCAGAAAACGAGACGCAATGCCGAACACAAGGACACCGTAGTAATGACAGTATCAACAGTTCAAACTCAGAGTGAAACTGAAACCATACAGGCGCAGGAGAAGGTTGCAATATGCACAAAGCTGAAATCCCGGACTCTAAGCCCAAGACTGTAAAGCTAAAACCTTGAATGAGCAACGAGGACGTATATCCCCTCCGCGTTTCTTCCGGTTTGTTGCTCCGGGCCAGGTCGCCCCAAAAGGGCCAACCGCCAAACTCTCAGTCTCTCGCTGCTGCACCTGAGCCTCAGCGCGCCTCCTTTCTGCTTTGATGGGGCAGATCTCGGGCGAAGCTATGCCTTCAGCAACAGCAACAGACTCCTCAAACCCCGCAAAAGGACGACTTCGAGACATAGAGACGTGCCCGGATCTCTTGGCTGGTGCTGGCGCGAGGGCGCGGAGGGTTTTGCAACACTTCTGCTGTTCCGTGTCAGAATGCGTGGGCGTGTATAGCTGTGGCTGCTGATGGCCTAAACCCAAAGAAGGGCCACCAGCCAAGGAGCTGAAAACGGGCATTCTTACAACTCTTCTCGACAACGGTGCTCAAGGCGTAAGCAGTTTGCGGAACCGCTTGCAGGCTGCTGGGGACATCCCGAGCTTCCTCAGCATGGCAGAAGAAATGCTGGGCATTGCCGGGGCTGACGTGGATTAGGGTTTGAAAGACACATAGGGCCTCAGCTTCCTCGAGCTCTGTCTCTTGCAAGAATTGCCCAAGTGTCTCGCGTCTCTGTGGCACAGAAGCTCCAAAATCTATGCAGGAATTTAGGTCAAGGGTTTGGGCTTAGACTGCGAAGTTGTTTAGTTAGATTTCACGGTTTGGGGTCTATGGGTATGGGTTTAGGGTTTATTCGGGTCTGGGTCTGGGGTCTGGGATTTTGGTGTTTAGATGATGAGATGGTGTATGGGTCATGGAGGGCCGCGGGTAGGCAGCACGCCTCGCCCCAAACCCTGCATTCCCAGCCCTCGCCCCAAGCCCGACATCCTAAAGTCTCTAAGCCCTAAACCCTAAACCCCTAAACCCCAAAAACCCTTTAAAACAACCCAAAGCCCCCTAAACCCCCAAAGCCCCTAAAAAAGCCTTCCTTTCCTCCATGTTCAGGCAAGTCTCTCATTTATCTGGTCGAGGAGCTTCTCGACCTCCAGATCATCAAGAAATTGTGCACAATGACCTCGCAGTGACGTTCAAAAGAAAAGTACGTGTGCGTGTGCGTGTATGGGTCTGTACGTATATATATATATATATGTATATATATATATATATATAGAGGTATATGCTTATCTGTCTATCTGCCTATAAGCATGAATCTGAATATTATACATACACCGTCCAGGAGGGTCCGGGGTCTGTCGCAACGACAAATCGAGCGAATGCCCAAGAAACGCTGGTGTCAAGAAGATGCACCACTTTGAACAGAGTTTGGGTTGAGCGACATTCTTGGAGGGTGGATGGTTTTGGGTTGCATCGGACCATCACTGTATTGCGACTCAGAATTTCTCCAGTCACGTTTAGACCCCGAGAGTAGGGGCCCCTCTAACTCGGTGATCCCCCTTTGGGCGATTCCCTGAATCCCCAACCCAAATGCTGACATGCGTGGCTAGGGCCCTAGGCTTAAAGCACAGGCCAGCTTGGGTTCAAGAGCCGATCTGCCGAAAACATGTGGGCAGATCAGGAGAACGGCGTGTCCCCAAAAAAACCGAACCTCCTGATCCCTAATATTTGTATTTGTCTTAACCACTACGGGTTGACCCTAAACCTGATCTCGATCTCCAAGGCTGCAGCGGATCATGTCCAGCACCCCCTCCTCCGGAAGAAGCAAACGGAAGCTTTCAAGCAAACGATCGAGTGACCCTGCGATTTCAGCTGTGGATCTCAAAGTCGGATCGGTAGGCAGCAACGAAGGGGGAGGACGGAATGAAGAAGGAAGGGAGCAGGAGCAAGCAAACTAGCTCTTGAGTCATGTCTTCAACCAGTCTACCCGGCTATTCCACGCCACATATTTGGCGGGCTCGCCAGCTGCTTTGACTCGGATTGACTGAGCAAACCCGCTATCTAACTAGATGAAGGGCGGACGAGCCGTTGGCCAAATGCGTAACAAAACGGGGTACTCGGCGAAGTTCTTCATAGCACAGGTGAATAGGCAAGCACATCAGCAAAAAGCAAGTACGCTCACAAGCAGCACCTGGACCTGGACCTAGACCGAAGTAGCCAAGTAGTACACCCTATGATTTCCTGAAATTCCCACCTTCGTGGGGGCGAACCCGTACTCTGGAAGAAGCAGCTGTTGAACGATGAATGCGAGCTCGCGACCTTTGAAATTCCCAGTCCGGCGGCTTCAGGCTTAGCGGCTTAGCTCTTGAGGCTCATTGGCTTCTCGGCTACTGGCCATTCACGGCCTTGCGCACAACCCTTTGAATAGGAATTCTGTCAAGATTTCGCATCACGCGCTGAGTCCCAAGAGCCTTAGAACCTCTAAAGCCCACAATCGAAAACCACGAACTTGGATATTTCGACTACGCTCTAGTTATTACTCAGACCTATGTTAGGCCCTGAGGGACTCATCTTCAACCCTCATCTCAGTCCAATGCCTTCGGGCCCGCGCTGGGCGTGTCGTCCCAATGCAAAACACGAGATATTTAGGGCTGCAGGGTTTCAAATTTCGGGTCGCAAGCTTTGGGTTAGTGCGCTCTGCGCGGATTCGTCAAGGCACGGCCCCGAAGGTGAAAATAACCATCCGGATCCTCGCTGCTACCTGGAGGGACGAGGCTTCAGGATTGTCGGGATGTTTCGGGCTTTCCCTCTTGGTCTTCGGGTTTCCCTTGTCGAGATGGCTTGGCCAACTCAGCAACGCAGTCATACTCATCCTACCCGTCAGCAAAACCGCCGCAGCTAAAGCCAAACTGGAAGACTCTAAACCTCTAAGCCTTAAGCCCGAAGCCCCTTTGTGCCATCGCCAGTGACACCAGGAAGCAGCAGACCTGAGCCCTTGCACTCCTGCCTCCCATGGTCTCCTTTCGCGCCACCTCAGCGGCTTGGGCTCGAGATCGAGAATGTCGGGTGTCCGGTTCTTTGAGGGTTCAGCTGAAGGTGCCCCGACACGTCTTGAAAACCCATCGCCTATGCAATGCCCATGCGTTTCGGCAGCAAGATTCTGTTGCCGCAGAGTGGCCCTACCTGCGATGACATCGGCACAGTGTTTCAAATTCCTGATATCGGCCTGAAGATGCAAGGAGGGTTTGGGACATCAAGAACTTGGGGAATCGTGCGGGTAGGGGTCGCTATGGGATAGGAGTTGTTTCTGGGCCTTGCCATCGCGCCATCGGGTGCTCTGGGTCACTTCCGCCCCTTTCATAAAAGCCCATGCTCAAGTCTTGCTCAGGTATTTCTCTTCCAGCTCACCACGGCATTAGTAGAAGATCTCGAACCAAAGAACCCCAAACGCTAAACCTTCAACCGGAGGAAGCCCTGACCAGAAGATCCCGAGCAAAGACCACAGGCTGGACGGTCGTTTTGAAAAACTGCACCACCCTACACCCTGAAGCCCTGAAACCCTCAAGCCTGACTTCGGACCCCAAAAAGGCTCACACCCTAACGCCCTAATAGCCCGAAAGACCCTGATTATGATAACGTCCCGAAAACCGTAAATCAGAGCCGTGAGCCCTCGAACACCTGAAGCCCTAAGCAATTGAAACCCGTTCCGCCCAGGGCCTGGAAGGGCGCCTTGCTGAATTCCACAAATTGGGCCCGGAGCCTTGGTGAGAAAGTCACAGGGACTGCCTACGGCCTGAGGGCCGTGAGGGCCCCGAAGGGACTGCACGAACTCTAGCCGAGCTTCTTGCGCTGGAAGGAAAGTGCGAATGCATCATCTCTATGGTTCAGGCTTTCGATCACGAAACCAGCGACTCAGAGGTTTGTGTGCCGGTAGCAACAACGATGCATGAAGTCTGCCAGCGTGGGGCAGGTCGAGCATCACGAATTTGGTCAGAGGCTTCTGGATGAGCCTCATCTTCGCCTGTGGGCCAGTGCTCACACACAAGAGAGCAATCAGCGTAACAGGCCTCAGTGACTGGAATGGGCCTGGGGGGTATATCAGAGCATAAGTATGAGGAAGAACTCTAATTAAGACAAAGCAATACTCAGACCCCTCTAAATCTTGGCCTCTACAAGAGAATTTGAATCAGAAGGTAAAAGTCATGAGTAGGACTGAAGGACACGCGGTCAGCAGCCAAAAGACAAAGCTTGTTCGAAACCTTAGTCAAGCGCTATGTCGCTTGGCCATTCGAGCATCCCAAGAAAGCCAACTCCCTGCAACTTCATGGCCGCATCACATCCCCCACGCAAACCAACTGCCACCTTGTCCGTCGGTGCTTGCGCATCCAGGGAAAGAAGATCCTTGATGGCTACGGTGTTGACCTGAACACAACACGATCACGAAAAGAGTTGTCTTGCATGCCGCCATCTGCTGCCAACACTTTTGCTGGAGGATCTAGAGATCCATGGGTAAAGTAAACGCTCTTGTAGTAACAGTTGCGACAAGGGACTAGTGTAGGTTCTTAGTGCCATAGTCTCTGATCATATAGGCTGCTACTGTCGAGCGGGCTGGACTCGGGATTTACGAATTCATGATTTTAGAGTTTGGGGCTGTTCCGGTTGATGGGTCTTTGAGGGGTAGCTTTGGGTGTGGAGGTTCGCGACTGTGAAGGCTGCCGGGTCTGAACTTCAAGCCTAAGACTACCGCGCTAAACTGAAGCCCACAAAAACGAATCCCTAAACCCTAGACTATTGAAGAATCAAACCATGGAAGCCCCAGCAGAGAGAAGCTCCAGGTAAGAGCATCAACTGCACAACTGTTGATTAAAACGATCTTCAAGATATGCACATTAAAACCTGCATCCATAAGAATGTTAAGTGATGAAAAATCTTAATAAGTTTGCAGCAGAAAGCCAAGAGGAGGAAGCTTCCCGAGTACTTCCCTCGACCCGGCCTGGATGTCCGGATCTTGTTGAAAGCAGGTGAAGGCTTCGAGCATCAGCTGTACGCCCTCCTCGGAGTTTTCGAAACCTGCAAGCAATAGATGACACCAAAATGGTGTAGGTGTCTGTAGTAGGCTTGTGGCTTCCGAGCAGTGTGGATTGGGAGCATGCTGCTGAGGCGTAATTTCGGGCAAGTTCCACTTCAGTTCCTAAAAAAGCGCAGGCAGGGTTTCACGGTCTCAGGTGGCGCTGAGTAGAAGCCTCCTGAGAACATGATGGTCCCTTCTTTTCTTCAACTCAAGAATCGCAGGAGAGAGTTTGAAATGGACAACTGGACCGTTCCCCTGGCTCGCTATCCCGTCTCCGTCAGTCGAATCATGCTCTGAAGGATTCGTTTAAAATCTCAGGGTGGGGGTGGGGGGTGTAAGTTGGCCGATGAGTTACAAGTTCAGGTCCTTGGTCTAGGGTGGCTGCAGCCCGATTCTCGATTGCTGCATCACCTTGTTAATTCAACGATCCTCTTGTGGCTGTCAGCAGAGGGCTCCCCAAAGCTCGAAGAGCTCGTCTGCTGGTTGAGTTACGCAGGTGGCCCCCAGCCCCAAAACATCCGACTGCGAAGGCTAAGGTAGCTGCATACCAACATTGAGCCCTTGTCACAGCTTGTGGAATATTCCTGAGTTGAGTTTATGGTCGACAGATGTTCAAGGCCGAGGGACCGTAGAGTGGGATGACGGACCCCTGGAACTGACGTATCCTTGGCGTGGCCGCAGGATTCTCGCTCTCACTACAACTTCTTCGGAAAGGCCCTGCATGCACCATGCGACATGCCCGAAGAACCGAAAGCCAGGTCACCAATTTGAAGGTTTGATCTCGTCTAGCAGCTGGCAGAACTAGAGACTTCAAGGGCGACTTGTGGCAACCCATGTCACCAATTTGGCAGTGTGACACCCTAGCACAGATTCCTCTCAGATCCTGTCAAGAGTGTGACGTATGTCCAGGAGCGGCGGCTACTCGAAGCCATAAACCCAGCAACAAATGTTTCACAATATATACAATAATATATATATATATATACATTCGTATTATATTATATTCTATCGTATTATATTACATATAAATATAATAAATATACAGAAAATAACACACACACACACTATATATATATATATACATATAGATCGCAGCCAAAAGGGAACGCCATCCCACAGAGGCCGCGATTTGATGCTTGGGACCTCCGTTTCCTCCCAGAATCACCCGACTACCGACGAGCCGAGTAGCAATTTGTGGCGTCCACGATTAAAGCTCTTCCCGCCAGGCCTCTGAGCGCTTTCTCCATCACTTGTGTGTGAGTACAAGATGCTATGAGACGTCATTGCATCTCTGACGTACTGTCTCAGTCTCCTCAAGCTCCTTCCACCGAAAAGACATCAAAGACCGAGATCAAAACTGGTGGCGCGGACAATGGAAACGGTTTGACAGGAGGACGGGACAACTGAGGTACACGTACAAACGACGGCTAGACTGTACTTCGCAACATCCATCTAGACACACATGCCCGAAGGTGGTTCCTGCCTTTTCAATAGCACCCAAACCCAAAACAGCGAGCATTAAGCTCGAAACCCCCAAAACCCGAAGCCGTAGTTTCACAACCCCAGATCAAATCTTAAAACCCAAAGGCTTAAACCTTAATCCTACTCCCACCAACACACACATCAAACTGCCTGTGCTCTTGGGGCAAGTTGCGGATGCTCCCGCCCTAGCTCGTGGAGACGCTTCCTCGGCGGAGGTTGAAGGTTTTTCTTGGGCTCTGAGCAGGAGGTGACTTGTCGCTGATATTCGATTATCTAGGGACCCTTGTTGTTTGAACAGCAAACTTCTTTTATTTTGATTTGGGTGGCAGATTCGGGTGGCATGGGGGAGGGCGGGTTCTTATATTGAGGACCTTAATATTTGATACTTTGGGTCATGGTAATAAAGGTGCAAGAGGCTCGAAGAAGCGAAGAAAACGTTCCCCCCAGCCTTCTTAACTGCACGTTCCGTAAGCTGCGTAGTCACAGATCTAGCAAACCTTCAAGGTCCAACTCGGCAACTCACGACTGATAGGCCCAGAATCGTGAGTTTGACAATGTTGATGCACTGCAAGACTATCTTGCACACACCCCGGCTCATGAACTGAAAGAGCAAAGCCTCCTGAGCGGCTAGGCTCCCAAAAACAGGCGACCAAGACTCTGGAAAATTGGTGAGCTGTAAGCTGCCATGAGCTCCCGCTGTAGCGCCAGGGCCCTGGCCCCAAATGGCAACAGCCAGGGGAGGGAGAACAGCAACAGAGACATCGCTGCAGAGGCAGCGATAGCAGGAACACCAGCCGTAACAGCAGCAGCAGCATCAGCAACAGTGATGTCCACCATAAATGCAACCACAACGATTGAAGACTGCGCTCACATGCGTAGTTGACATCGTCGTGGACACTGCTTCAATTCGAACAGCTATTAATCGGAGTAAGCATAGGGATTGCCATTGATAAGCTGCAAGACATAAATAGTCACATATACTTCTGTGTTCAGACATCGTACAGACACAATGCAGTGACTGTGAGCTTAACAAGCATCCCCTGTGATCATTTTCGAAGTTTCACGAACTCATGAGCATGCGATGGGCTCCTGGAAACCTCCCAAGCAGCCCCGTTCTGGCCCTACCTGCCTCTCTCTTGACAGATCAACCGGGTGCTGCCCGGCCATTTCTTCTGCCGGCCTCGACTGTCGAACTCAAATCGGTAACAAAAGACCCTCATCCGATTCCGCGAGGGGCAACATACAGTTCAACCAAGGAGCACACCAAACCGTAAGCAGCTTAGAAGAAAAACAACAGAGGGCGAGTAGGGTGTCGGGGAGGTGTAGTAGTCTGAAATCATGTAGAGACCAAAAGGGGGCAATGTCACTAACTATTGCAGCTCCTATGTTAAAGTCCAGAAAGCCAGGGAGCGACGATGCAAAATGCTGGCGGCTTCCAGGGAACACACGGCATCCGACAGCAAAACCGGATGAGAGCTCACCGCGACCACGAAACTCTGAAAGCTCATCCCCCACGGGTCCAAACTACGAACCTTCATCCCCGACAACAAAAGCCCCAGAAATCAGACCCTAAACCCGGAAATGTGTGGAAATCATCAGCCAACTCTACGGCCCAGCTTCCCTTCTCCGGCGGAACTGGGGCTGTCCATCGAGGGCTCGCTGGGCGCCTCCTGAGAACCGAAAGCTTTGGCTCCCTGAACCCACAAAACCCGTAAAACCCGGAAGCCAACACCTTTAACCCGCAAACTGAACTGCGTAGGTTTTCGGATTCCACGGCCATACAAACCCCACAGCAAGTTGCATCTGGGGTGTCGAGGTAAAGGGTATCCTAGTTGAAAGCTCATGCTGCCAGAAAAAGCCGTATATTGGCAGAGACCTGCCGGTACGAGCATCCGCTGTCGTACGAAGTAGGGCCTGTATTTCTGCTATCTCCAGGAGCCCTATACTATGTGCCTGGTAAACCTTCTACCCCATGCGAAACAAATACATGGTGTTCCAGCTCGAGCATAATCTCCTTAATCTCCTTGTTTTCGGGTGGGGCTAGGTACAGCGCGTGCGCCTGCGAAACTCGCTCATAAAAACCTGAACCCAAGTCTCCGAGGCCTGCATCAGCCACAAGTTTTCGAGACACAAAACTTAAGCTAAGGGCTTGGATCGACAACCGGAAATCCCTGAACCCCAAATCTTTTAGCCCCAAAGCCCATCGAGTCTGAACAACTGCGATGCGAGTCCTCCGTCGCAGCTCTGGTGCTAATCCTGGCAAGCTACGACATGTAATCGAACCTTGGGACCATAAAGCTTACACTGACGCCAATGAATCAGGCTACACAACACTGGCGGCAACAGCAGCAACCAGAACAAGAGCAAGAACAACAACTCAGATGATGTTGATGATTCATGCTGGCTTTGTCGTCTGATGACGCACAAACAATGCAAGATGATGATGCTGACGATGACAGTGAGGACGCTCACGACGACAATGGCGAGGCGATGGCGGTGACTGCGGCTGTGGTGGTGGTGGTGGTGGTGGGGTGGGGGTGGCGGTGGCAGTGGCGGTGGCGGTGCCGGCGCTGGTGCCGGTGCCGGTGCGGCCGCTGCTGCTGCTGCTGGTGCTGGCGCTGGTGCCGGTGCTGGTGGTTATGACTATCTTGATGATGAGAGGATGATGATGAAGAGGATAAGGATTGTGACTGTGACGGCGGTCATGTTGGCAATGGTGATGGTGGCGAGACGATAATGGGGAATGTCACGTATTACTTTATTACTAGTTGCAGTGCAGATGCTACTAGGAATCTAGGCATCAGCAAACCAAACACACAAACTAGAAGAGTCATTGTCGTAGTTGTCGCGTGTCACAGAGGCAACCGAGTGAACATTACATCAAACATCCACCACAGCACACATAAACCCCGGCGTTCGGCCGACGGCTGTGGAGATTCGCAGCCGATGCAGGGCTTATGTTGATGATGAAACCAGAAACTTACAACGTAAACAAAGCGTCATACTCAGCCAGGTCGCGGGCTCAGTTCCTTTTCGAGGCCTCCGCGGCGGCCTTTGAATCGTGTCATGGGACGGTCGGGATCCCGGCTCCAGGAATCCAAGTGGGGTTTTGAGCTCATCGGATCAGGGGGGTCGGCTTTCAGGACATCCGGGGGTGCAGTGGCAACACTTGGATCAGGTGCCAAGCCTTTTCGTTTTGGCCATGAAGCCAGTCTTGGGACCCGTCATTATCTAGCCTGAATGCTTACATGTAGAAAAACTGCTAAGATGTGAACATGACATGGCAATAACGATCACAACATGACATTGAGAATCGCTTCCAACAGCCAGACACCCTGCATCAAAGGCCACGGGCAACACAGCCCAACAGTGTCCCGAAGCCAAAAGCATCAAACACCTGAACGGGAAAAACGCAGACGGCGCCAGGCAACCCATCATGGCAGCAGCCGGCATCTCTGCTGGAATGCAGTGGCTGTCCATGGCTACAACGCAGACCCCGAGCAAGGACTCCAAAAAGTTCAAATCTCCTGCAAAGCCAAAATTGCTGCGTCACAGCCGCACATGCATGGTGGTTATATACTGGTCGATACAGCTGAACAGAGTCGAATATTTAGGCATCGCTGGCCAAAATAACATCGAGAACATGGTTGAAGCTGCTTCAATGACCCACTCCAATTCATTGGAGAAGCTACCACGAACAACATTGGAACCCGAAAGCCTTCAAGAATCCTCTGTGCTCGGTGCTTCTTGAATGTCGACTTCCTCGACCCTAGCCCTAGCTTCGGAGAACAGGTCAGTTTCTTGCTCGAGACGGCCTTTGCACAAACTGCGTAGGTTCAGGACCCTCGAGCACCGGTGGGCGCTTTTTCGCCACTACTCGCTGAAGAGGTCGGAGTAGAAAAGTAGATTGATCGATGCGACCACACCTCAGGAGGGCAAGTCCGAAACAATTTCAGGTGGTGTTGGGGTAGGTGATCTAGGAATCTTTAAAATCTGAGGTCTGCCTCCTGCCTCGGTTTTGCGGTTCAATGATTTGCTGCGACGTTCTTCTGATTCTCCCGTAGTCAAACTCAAGCACGATGCTGAATCCTGCAGCCGCCTCTTGAAAGGCGAAGTTGCGCGACAAAGACATTGTGAATGCCTTCAGCCCCACGGTGGGAGCTCGGCCAAATGCTGCGGAACTTTTCCGAACTCGCCTGAAAACGACAATCTGCTAAATGCCCCATTCGGGACCCTGCCCCCTAATACCTAAACCCCAACCTAAACCCCAAAGAACTGAACCCCAAATCCCTAAACCTTGAGCCCCAAAAACCTAAACCCGCCCCGAAGACTTGAAGAGGCCCGCCAAAGTCTCGCAACTCTACGCCCTGAACACCAAAAACCCAAACTTTAAACCCGAAACTGCGCGTTCTTTCCTGCTTATGGGTAGCTCTCTAAAGTAGGGTCCCCTTTAGGGACCCTAAAACCCTAAACTAAACCTGAAACCCATCGGCTTCGGACAGAAGGTACTCCCGGGCGAGTTTGCGAGCCCGTAACAAGGGAGGGCTGCTGCCTCGGCCAGTCGACGACTTCTGCTTCGAACCGAGGGGATACTGTAAAGATACTAATAACATAAGGATACTGATGTTTCAACCATGAGAATGAGGATAACAATAGTAATACTGATACTAAGTACTAATAATGACAGCGATAGTAACAAGAAAAACTATCATCATCACCATAAAGTATTAATAGCAATAACACCAACAGTACTCATCATCATGTGAATAACAATAATAATCAAACTAGAAACAGTCATAATAACAACAGTTATAGTTAACAATAATCGGAATAGGAACAGAAGAAGAAAGGTAAAGCGCTACTCGGATAGGATGAAAAACCAAACCATAGCTTAATTACGAGGTGAAGGAAGCTTCTGGTGACGGATGGCATAAGGAGTACCCAAATTAGCATTGGTTGCACTCAGATATCGAAACATCTGAAACATCCGATGATTGATTCAGGTTTCAGGGGTGCGCCACTGTCTCATGCCTGGAAGCTTGGGGCATCTTCTGGCTTGGCAACATGCAGGAAGTTTCGGAGGCTTCGTGAGTTTGGGCCATTTTGGAAGGGCTGTGTGTAGGGCTGAGGGCTGCGGGTTCAAGGTACAATTGTTGGAGCTGGTGGAGGTTTAGGTTTGTTGGGCCGCGGTCTTTGGGATGTGAGTTCCTTGAGGTTTCGGTTGCGCATGGTTGGATGGGGTTCAGTTGCGGCTGTAGGTTTCAGGTTTAGGGGGGTGGCATGTAGTCATGCTTTGCAGGCTTTTGCGAGGAGCCTTCTGGAGGAGCTTCAAGTTCTGGTCTCAAATACACAGAAGACTAAAGCTTGGCAAGATCGTGAAGCACGGAACATTCCTGCACTGCGGTAAGGCGCTAAAGGGGTCATACCTAGAACTTCATGGTTCCTGAACTACTATGGCTACGGTGTTGGCTTGCTAGCTAATGTTTGAAAACTATAGTGAATAGTGGTCACGACTCATTCGTAAGCCTACCAGCTAGCCCGTGTGTACAACAAGCCATTTCGGGGATGGGCACACTTGAGAGCCGCTGCTGCCTTCTATGATGGTACTTGCCAAGGAACTGACTGAAGCTAAGCTAGGGGGATACACACAGTCATAGTGATAGTGGTCAAAGTGGTAGCTTGAAATCAATTCCTGAAGAAGCCCCCAGAGTACTTCCAAGGAAGCGGCCCTGTACAGCTTCTCGTACAACTTAGACCCACAGCTCGAAACAGTTCAAAGTCGAAACGAAAGCCCACCCGACGTTTGAGCTTCATGACACGTCGTGCAACACAACAGAGCACGGCAGGTAAGGGCAGCGGGGCGTATTTCGAGCATCCGGCAGCCTTTTGTCACTCAAGTGAGGTAGGTGCGAAACGCGAAACCTGTCAGGATGAGCTGAGCTCATCAGATATGAGCTGGCTGTGCAACCTCCCCCTGCGCCATTCAGAACTTGCCGTTGTCGGCGTGGGGTTGCTCCACGTCATCGTCGATGTGGTGGCAGCGCATGGCCTCCGACGGGTGAGGGCTGGAGTGCTGATGTTTCGGGAGGCATCTGAACGAGGAGGGTGGGGATGAGCATGAGGGTGAAGATGACGACGGTGATGACGATGGTGATGATGATGATGAGGAGGAGCGGGGAGGAGAGTTATGCTGCTGGCATCGCTGATGACATGTACTGGCAGCAACTCTGCAGGTCGATTGCAGCTTGCACTACCATGATAAGCAGCATGGTAAACTCTCCCCCCGGTATCAGACAAGAAGACAAGGAGGACGCCATTCGTTGAGGCGGATGTCTTGGATGTCTTGGATTCTATCTGCCTTGCACCCTCCGACTTGTTTCAACAACCCGGCTTCAGGACGAAAGGCATTTTGGTCGGAAGTCTTGCTGCTGAAAGTCAATGGCATCGGCCAGCAAGAAGACTCTAAGCAAGATCTGAACCGTCCTGTGCTTAGGAATTCGTGCACCGTGTCAAGCCCTAAGCTGCAAGCACCGTCAACTGGCCGGCTTCATGCTTGGGCTTAGAGGACTGCACACGCACAGACAAACATGTACAGACACCAATAACAGTACAAAAGCAGAGCGAGACAGAGAGAGAGACAGAGAGAGAGAGAGAGACTCTCGTTTCCGTGGCCATAGATTGCAAAACTGCAGAAGACTCCCAGCCCTCCTCCCCCTAGTAACGACTATCTTGCAGGTAGCTGTCATAAAAATGGGATCCCCTTTAGGTCAAGGTGCCAGAAAAGAATGCTTTTTGGTGGAAGTTCCTCCTTAAAATCGTGGGGCATAGAGCATCCCAGAAATAAACACCACCCCTTAGTTCACGAATATTCCTCATGTCACAACAAAAGGCCCTGTAGGGTTCAACTGGTTATATTCCTTAATGAAAGCGTATTGGCGTGGAGCTCTTGCGCCTTGGCACCAAGTAGTTGTACCAGATCGGCAAGACGGAAAGAAATACAACTACTGCCATGCAGACCTCAGAAGCTTTCTTGGGCTGACAGCTCCTCGGCGTTCTGTGAGTGTCAGCTGGTTTGTTCGACATTGGTGTAGCTACGGAGATTCATTGCTGATATGTTTTGAGCTTAGATCCGTTCGACGTGCTCGTTCTGATGCTCTTATGGCTTTAAGCCAAACAAGTTCTGGGTCTGCCCCGAGACTCACAGCTCACGGTCACTGAAGAGTCGGTACCATTTCAATCGCCTTCCTCTGCAAGTCGCTATGCCGCTATGCTGGATACCGAAAGGTAGTGGTCTCGTCTCTTGCGTTCACAAGCTACCTGAGTCAAGGCAGCAATGCGACGTTTAGCCCGGCAGTTCAAGGCGCAAAATGCATAGACGGGCCAGTGGCTTTTGGGGCTTGTGAACACTTGGGGATTGTTGAGACGAGCTTTGCTTCGTAGATGCCCTTGAAAAGCAAAACTTGTATGCCATCTGAAGAACACACATCTGAAGAACATACTGCAAAAAGATGACAAAATATTCTTAAGGGCTCAGCGGCAATATCAAGGTTGCTGCTACTCCTAGGCTCCTAGACCCTAAACCCGAAGCAAGCCAAGCCGGTTGTTTAGGACTCTCGCAAGGACTCGACCCTGGGCATCCGCAAACCGGGGGGCCTTGCCAATCACGTAGTGTCCGTACCAGCCCTGTGTCATGTGTACCTTTGTCTTCGTTCGAAACTTAGGGTCATGACGATTTTGTTAAGATCACGTGCACTCCGCTCTTCAGGGTCTAGACGTCTTAGGGGCGCGTGTATCTTGGTCTTCCGCCTTATTGTAATTTGGCCCCAGGCGGTTTTTGATTGCGAAGTCCAGCACAGGATTTTCTGAATAATGTTCACTCCGGGCGGTTCCTTGAGCGGGGGTGTTCTGATGCACAATACAAATTCAAGGTAGCAAACCAACGGCCACGTAGCGATTCCCTGGAAGAATACTGACAGGCTGAGGAAATCTGCCACTCTTCGCCCCCACAAGACATTCTCGGAGAGTCCAGCGCAAGGACTGGTGGGAAGCCTTTGCACGTGTGTTCGATCCGGCGTACCAGTATTCACGTAGGGGACTATACTAGGGAGTGATTTCCCGTACTCTTTGCGTATCTCGGCCCTCCAGACCCACGTGCAGTTGTGTCGGGTTGCTCTACATTCAGGTCCGAGAAAAAAGAACTGCCAGTGAAACAAACGAAACCAGGCAACATGCATGACAGATTGAATGGATGCAAGGCACATGGCCACCAGGGGCCACAGCATTCCAAGTTGCGTTAACCATGTTCAACGTGACTTCGTGAAACCTAACCACCGCAAGAGTGGCCTGGGCCTTGCACCCTGCAGCCCCCCAAGCATCCCTGCAAAGACTAGGTGCAGTGAGCGATTCGAAGGCCTTATCCCATGCCAGACCCACGACGATGGCGGCAGCACTGGCGATACAGTGCTGCACTTCCTCTGCCTCATAAACTCAGCCGAGATGGGACAGCACCAAACGGACTAGATTGAGCTCATGAGTAATCCATCATACCAGTATCAGCTGCTGGCAAGAACCCTTACATACATACAAACCTATTACCCCTTTACTGATCATCGGAGTTCAGAGAAAAATTGCTCCCAATGTGGACGTACCCTGAACTCTCCGAAACAATAATATGTCTCCTTTGCCTCCTGGTCTTCGACGTACCTCGGCAGGACAACTTTCGCTAAGACCTGGGCAGGAGCTGTGAAGAGCAGGCTTAACAGCTTCGAGCCCTGAAGCCCGTGGCCCCCAAACCCTCTAGAAAAGACAGTAATAGGCATGTCACGATCGTAGAGAATGAAAACGCTCATACTCGGGTTGACACGACTCCTCGCACTCGGACTACTACTCCTGCTGATACCACTACAACTCCTGCTGACGCTACTGCTTACACAACGTCGATGACGACGACGAGCCACTCCCAGATCCAAAGAAAGCCCCAGCAAAGCGTAGAAAGGCCAGACCAAGAGGCTGTTGACAGGAAGGCCAGCCAAGTAAGAGGAAATGCCACGACGACGTAGGTGTCCATTAGGGTGCCTTGGCGCTGCAGGGATCATGATTTGCCAGGCTTCGAGGCTACCATGTGTGACATTACCACTTTGGTGTCTAGGGTTTGGGGCGGGCTGTGCCAAACGATCATAGGACCAAAACCAAAGCCAAATTTTAGCTGGAAAAGGTGCGCAGGCGAGCGACTAGGACAGCCGGCGTGCCGTGAGCACTGCGCGGTCAGCATGTGATAGCCAAGAATCCCAAAACTGAGACCCTTCATCTGAAACCAGCAACCGGACGCAGGGGTAAACCTGGAGAGCTTCGGAAAGCAGCACCCATTTGTGGGAATGTAGTTTGGGTTTCAGGCCAGGTGCAATGCGGACGCACCATGAGGCCTGCGCACCGCAAAAAGCACCAGGCGAAGGCTGCCGAGAAGGATCCTCCCAAGAGATCCACGGGAGGCGCAACGGCTCTTGCGATTTTACCAAGGGGAACTCAGGGCTTGGAAAATTTAATCTTCAAGGCTCAGGGCTTTGGAAGGAATGTCGAGGTTCGGCTGCTTAGGGGGTATGTATGTATGCGTTTTTTGTGCATGTGCATGTGTATGTATCTGTGTATGTGTATCTCTCTGCCTACTTATATGGAAGTGCACCGCACCCATTGGTTCAATGCTCTTCAGCTGTGCATGTCACCCTTGACGCAGCCTGACAGCATCTCCAAGTCCGGAGCCATCCAGCCCGGGAAACACCTGGCTCTCTTCTCCACGACGACGACAAGCCCGACAAAGCCTCAGATGTTCACATCCAAAGCAGTTGAAGAAGCATTGAACGAAAGGTGTAGTCGAACAGACAGAAAGGAGGTACGTGATGATGTGATGTGTGCATAGCTGCAAGCTCGAGAGCACATGTAGGTAGTGAACGTGAACGTGCTGTATACATACATTACCTATGTATATGAATGTGCTATATAAATAGGCGTAATATGTACATGCACATATACATATGCCTGTATATACACGTATACGCATACATGTACATATTCACCTATGGGATTAATGCAAGCATGTGTTGTACATGAGCGTGCACGCACCTCTGTACAGCAATCGATTATTTCCTGTGTACAAATCTTCGTACATGTGCTCAACATCTTAAAATCTAAGTGGATAGGTATGAATACCTGGCCAGCTGCCAGGGCTCGCGCGTGAGGAGTATTTGCAGTTGCAGGGCCCAGGGTTGGCTTCCCAAGGTACTTAGCTTGGTGCCACCTCAGTGAATGGAATCCATCATCTCGGACCTCATGAGTGGGCAACTTCCTAAACACCTCTACGAGCGGTTCTTCGTCAGTAGATTATGACCACCCCCTGCCATACCAATAACGAAACTGGTTGACGAAACTAGTATAGCAGCAGCCATACTAGCAATACCTCGAATAACATATGAAGGCTTCCAGAGTGCTTGCTGCATCAATGCGCGTGATATCGCTGATACTTTCTGCAAACAAAAAAGCAGCAGCAATCCGAACAAGGGCTGACAATGCTAACAAGATTCGCGATTGCGATGATTTGCCAAGGCAATCACCTCAACCCCCAAACCTGAAAGCCCTGGACCCCGTAAACCCTGAAGCCCTAAACCCTTCAAGCCCCAGAAATCCAAACTCCGAATGCCAAAATACGATGCACTCCGAAAGGCCACAGCTCCATCCCCGCCAGCGTCAATGGCCAGTCCCAGGGGTCCGGTTTCACCAACAGGCCCTGGGATTCGGGAGTTTTCAGGGCTTCAGTGTCTTGGGGTTTGGGTATGGCTGAGGGCCTCTGGCGGTTTAGGATGTGTTGCTCACTAGTTCGTTGGGTTCCAGGACGTGTATTTCGGGTATCCCTGAATATTCCCGAACCTTCCACTGGGTCCTCTCTCAGCCCCGGACTTCCGACCGGACCCCTGAACCCGAGGCAGCCTCGGTGGACGGCTTAGGGGGATCGGGCTGCCCATCTGCATTTCGCAACGGCACTAGCACTTCATGCACGTGATCCGCGAGAAAGTACAGAGCAGTCATCTGTTCACGGACAACGCACCAAGCTGCCACGGCAAACAGAAGAATACAAGTTGCACCACGGTAGCATCAGAATCAGCACCAACAACCCGAAAGCTAGAATCGCTAAAGCCATCACCACAACACAACGACAACAGCAAAACAACAGCAAGCAGCAACACCCCATCAACGACAAGAAGAAGCACTCCTAGTCCTGCGGCCTCTTGCTGCTGCTCCTTCGACTGCTACTGTAGCTCCTGCTCCTGCTCCTGAAGCTCAAAAGCATAAGATTTCCTACATGACTGCCACAAGCAACAAGGAAGCTGCATGTTGCTGCTGCCTCTCCTGCTGATGCAGCTGCTGGTGTTCTTCATGCTGTTTTGCTCTTTCGTTTGCTCCTGCTGCGTGTCTTCAGCTGCGCGATATCGGGTAAAGCGTGCGCCTAGTTTCGAACAGAAGCGCGGAGAGCTAAGAAACCCCCCCGAAGACAAGGCCAGAAGGCAAGGCCAGCCCCGTCGAGGAAAGCCTCTTCGGCGAAGTGGTGCCAGTGGCACTGCCATCTGCGTGTTCGAGGCTGTAGTGCTTAGGGTTTAGGGTGTTGGGATTAGGGATTAAGGTTTAGGGTTTAGGGTGTTGGTATAGGGGCTGTGTCCGGTTGTACGAGAACTTGATCCGGAGTTTAGCGGATGCGGGCTTAGGGCTCTAGAAGTTCAGGGTTCAAGGGAATGTGAGTTTTGCGTTTCAGGGATGAGGCTTCTTTCCGCGTTCAGGGTTCATACAGGAGATCAACTGGGGTGTCTCTAGATGTGTCCATAGGACAGAAAACCCAAAATATGCAGGCTGCAAGGACCTTGATCGGATTCCTGAAGGTCCTAGTCCGTAGGCTTGAAAGATGGAATGGACAGAACCCGGTGCCATAGCCTCACTTTCCACTCTTCTTCCTTTAAGACTCCGTGCAGCGCCACACTGAAGGTGTTCGCTGCAAACACCGAGCTGGTCTTGCCTGGGATTCTACCGATCCTCCCGCCTTTTCCTTTAAACGGTATACTAACATAATGCAGGGGCCTGAACAAGTAGAATATTGTTTGGGGGTATTTCATACTATTTTGTTTGTAGAGACTACAGAGGCATACCACTATATGATATGACCGATAAGACGAAAGCTTACGTGTTTTTTGTGAGGCCGAGATACAAGTCATCTCCTCAACCTTCAGTTTCTTTCGATCTGTATTGTGCGACATTCAGACGAGTACCATCATCGTCACGATGAAGAAAACCATCACCAAACCAAGAATCCATTCGGATCCGACGATGCCTTTCCCATGTTCCAATTGATGGATCTCATCTTCGAGCTTTATTAACTGTGCGTGTGCTTCGTCCCTCGCCAAGCACGTGTCAGCAAAGTCTTCGCAACAGTTGCCGATATTGAGGCATTGAGACACTCATTGCCCGGGCTGAAACCATGGCATCCATCGAAGTTTGTGCAGTTAGCTTCTTCAGTTCCGTCTCGTCCTTTCCTTGGCTTGCACATGGGACCCATCAGGGTGTCCCCTGCCACGCGGCTTAGTTCAGGAACCGCACAACGAACCGAACCCTTAACCCCTAGACAGCTAGACAGGAAGCTTCCGGGTTGCAGGAGAGCGCAGTCACCAGTCTGGTCCTGCGACCGCCTCGTCCTCTCGGGAAACTGTGGTGCGAAGGGTCACCCCCAAAGCCGGAAAGCCCCCGAAACCCACAAACTAACCCGTATATTGTTCTAAAATGCAACAAAGGCCATACAACATGCTGCTTTGATAGGCGGGTCACTTGTGACTTCTATCGGGTGTCACTTGTGACTTCTCGAGAGGCGAGTCGCTTGTGACTTCTGTCGGGTGTCACCTGTGACTTCTCTAGCCGGCGAATTTGCAACANCGATAGGCGGGTCACTTGTGACTTCTATCGGGTGTCACTTGTGACTTCTCGAGAGGCGAGTCGCTTGTGACTTCTGTCGGGTGTCACCTGTGACTTCTCTAGCCGGCGAATTTGCAACATCTCTCAGCAAAAATGCATGAAATCACTTGTGACTTCTCTGCCTTGGGATCGGCTTAAATCTTGCATCCTGGACTTTCTGCGTTCCCAGGCGCCAAACCCCAATCCCAAGTCCCAAATGCGTCATGGGATTGGGGTCTAGCCGAAGGGTTCAGGGTTTGGGGTTTACGGTTTCAGGGTTTCCGTTTAGGGCAGCGGGCTCGACTTTTCGATGAAAAAATGCATTTTCCCTGTAAACTGCTCCGGGTCTTTAGGGTGAAGCATGAGGGTTTGGGGTAGTTTCAGAGTTCGGCTAAATCCCAAATCCAAATCCCAAGTGCGTTTAGGGTTTGGGATTAGGGTCTAGCCTCAGGGTTCAAGATTCAGGGGTTAGTTCTTTTGGTTTAGGGATTAGGGTTTTAGGGTTTAGGATTTGTTCAGGGCTTGGGGTTTTAGAGCTCAAGGCTTCGGCTTTTTTAGGATTTGGTTTAGGGTTTAGGGGGCGTCGGCTTAAAGTTTAGGGGCTTCCCCAAAATTCCAAATCCCCAATCGGTTCGGGGTTAGGGTTTACGGTTTAGGGTTTCAGCTTGGGGTTTAGGGGTTTGCCCGGGGTTGAGGAATTTAGGGTTTAGGGGTTAAGGGTTTTACGGTTGAAGGTTTAAGCTTTAGGGTTTGGGGTTTAAGGGGTTAGGGTTCAGGGTTTAGGGTTTAGGGTTTCAGCTTGGGGTTTAGGGGTTTGCTCGGGGTTCAGGGTTTTAGGGTTTAAGGGTTAGGGTTTCTTNCAGGGTTTAGGGTTTAGGGTTTCAGCTTGGGGTTTAGGGGTTTGCTCGGGGTTCAGGGTTTTAGGGTTTAAGGGTTAGGGTTTCTTTTGGTTTAAGGTTTAGGGATTAGGGTTTAGGGTATTGGGGGTTAGGGTTTAGGGTTTGTTCAGGGCAAAGGGTTTTAGGGTTTAGGGTTGAGGGTTCAGGGTTTAGGGTTTACGGGTTTACGGGTTTCAGCTTGGGGTTTAGGGGTTTGCTCGGGGTTCAGGGTTTGCAGCGGGGTTGCTGTTGCTCCGACGGAGGGAGGGGGTGCTTTGGTCTTTGCTGTTGNGGGGTTTGCTCGGGGTTCAGGGTTTGCAGCGGGGTTGCTGTTGCTCCGACGGAGGGAGGGGGTGCTTTGGTCTTTGCTGTTGCTGCGGTTTTCCTTGTGCTCTTGCTTCGGGCAGGAGGCGGGATTTTTCCCACCGGCACGTAGATCTGGGCATATAGGCATAGAGGCATTTAGGCACATACATATACATAGACATAGAGATATTGTTAAAAACGCAAATATACGTACTAATGGTTTCA
>BGNK01000428.1:22434-132359 GCA_003297005.1 Symbiodinium sp. clade A Y106
ATCTTGTGCACCATGAAAGAGGATGGAGGGGAGGAGGTGGAAGAGGGAGGAGAAGGGAGAGGAGAGCGAGGAAGGGTCGCCAAGGTAACCAAAGATCCGCAAGTAAGGACACTGCAGCAGTTTGTAAGGGCAGAGACTGAGAAGTCACAAGCGACACCGGCACAGAAGTCACAAGTGACACCCGACAGAAGTCACAAGCGACCCCTCTACCAGGGCAAGCATGAGAAGTTGCGTGACTGAAGGGAAACATCCTTACAAAAGGCACCATACATCTTCGATGCCTGGAATGCAGTCGCTCCCAGTCCATAGAAATACACGCGCAGCCCACGTGTAAACNAGCATGAGAAGTTGCGTGACTGAAGGGAAACATCCTTACAAAAGGCACCATACATCTTCGATGCCTGGAATGCAGTCGCTCCCAGTCCATAGAAATACACGCGCAGCCCACGTGTAAACCTATCCACCCAGCCAGTGCCACTATGGGCTATTAGACCTTAAGGGCACCTTAATCTACCCTTAATAGGGTCCTAATAGGGATCTTTAGGGTCTAATAGCCCGTAGTGGTGAGACACTGACCCTGAAAACGCAAAACAGCAGCCCAAACAACCAGATCGCTAGCGTAACCCCTATAAGTGTAGGGCTTAGGGTTTAGGGTCCAAGTGTCCAACATAACTTCTTGCCAACCCCCACATATCAGCATAACGCTACAAGAAACCCAGAATTTGAATGAACTACTGGGCATCTGTACTTCAGGGTGCCCTAAACCCTGAACCCTGTACCTTTCACCCCCCTCGTCACTATGATTGCCACGCCGCGCGCCGTCCAAAGCCCATCCGACCTGCACCTGTTTACATGTAGCTAGGGTTTACGGTTTAGNCCCTAAACCCTGAACCCTGTACCTTTCACCCCCCTCGTCACTATGATTGCCACGCCGCGCGCCGTCCAAAGCCCATCCGACCTGCACCTGTTTACATGTAGCTAGGGTTTACGGTTTAGGGTTTAGGGGGTTGTACCGGGCTTGGTTTTTTTGCTTATTTTTTTCCGTTTTTTTTTCTTATTTTTTTTCCGTTTCCTGGTTTGGGGGACCTCCTAGCTTCCCCCCTCTGTGGAGGGGGTACTGAGCCCTGCCACCTTGCCGCCGAAGCGTGGGCGTTAAGAACGTCGANCATATATAGAAAGGTGATTCTAAAGCGTCGCAGAGCTTGCTGCAGCGGGCTTAGAGATGTTCAGTTTTTGTATTTCAAGGTGGAGGTTCGAGCGGAACTTCGGCCGTTGTCAGGCAAACAAACAGGACGGCCCCGTGCCTAGATGTTGTGCAATCAGTCGATGCAGAGGATCATAATACATCCATTGTGTGCAAGATTGTCAGATAGTCAACC
The DNA here is from genome assembly GCA_003297005.1 of Symbiodinium sp. clade A Y106. Lineage (NCBI taxonomy): Eukaryota > Dinophyceae > Suessiales > Symbiodiniaceae > Symbiodinium > Symbiodinium sp. clade A. The sequence continues at coordinate 23,814 of BGNK01000428.1, forward strand.
CTAACCCGCCTCTTGGCAGCGATTTTTTCACCCATCGTGATATGTAGGCATATTTGTTCATATACACATAGACATTCAGCTACTTGTTACCTATACATCTATGCGCATGTATATGCACATATTGGTATGTGTGTATGTGTCTATATGCATATAAATGAATAAATATACTTATATATATATATATAACACAGTTTACAGATACACTTCTGTTCTACAGGCATGCGCCCAGAAGCTTGTTTGCTTGCTTCCTTCCTTCCTTGATTCCTGCTTTGCTTTCGTTTGTGCTTGCTTACTTCTTTGCTTGCTTGCTTCCTTCCTTAATTCCTTTCGTGCTTGCTTGCTTGCTTGCTTGCTCGCTTGCTCGCCTGCTTGCTTCCTTCCTTCCTTGCGTTCTTTGTTTCTTGCTTGCTTGCTTGCTTGCTTCCTTCCTTCCTTACTTCCTTTCATGCNCTTCCTTGCGTTCTTTGTTTCTTGCTTGCTTGCTTGCTTGCTTCCTTCCTTCCTTACTTCCTTTCATGCTTGCTTACTTCTTTGCTTGCTTGCTCGCTTGCTTGCTTCCTTCCTTCCTTACTTCCTTTCATGCTTGCTTACTTCTTTGCTTGCTTGCTCGCTTGCTTGCTTCCTTCCTTCCTTGCTTCCTTTCTTGCTTGCTTACTTCTTTGCTTGCTTGCTTGCTTGCTTGCCTGCTTGCTTGGGACCGACGCGGCCCGAAAAAAAATAAGAAAAAAAAACGGAAAAATAAGCGAAAAATACCGCCACCAAGCACTTGTGATGGTTGTTCTTCATGGCACTAGTATGGAGGACAGTCTATATTTGACAATTTGAGTGTTGCCAGTCTTGTCATGGTGACTTATAGTAGTGGCAATAGTAGTGGAGTAGCAGTTGTAGTAGTAGCAGCAGTAGTTGTCGTCGTGGTGGTGGTGGTGAAGTGGGAGGTGGTGGTGGAGGTGGTGGTGGTGGTGCTGGTGGTGAAGTGGGAGAAGCAGAAAAGGCCGTCGTCGTAACTGCTGCTGCCGTCGTTGTTGCTGCTGCTGACTCTGAAGCCCCAAAGCCCTGAAAATTGTGCGCCTAGTGGCCCTGGCAGTTAGAATACGATATGGGAGTTTCCGAAAATAGGGGACCCTGATATGGTGCCCTAAATAGTAGGATCCTTATTGTAAGGACCCCGAAATAAGGTACCCCTAATTTTCGGAAACTCCCATATTGGGATGTAGTCAGCAAACTGCAGCTGTGCATGGACAATAAGGGGATTGCCGGGGTACCAGGACCCCAACTCGACAAACCCCATTGCCACTTTAGGGTTTTAAGCTTACCTGTATCCCCAAACCCTACAACATGGGGCCTAACCCCGAAAAAGTAAGTTCTCGATCCACAGCGCCCCGTCCGAACTCAAAAATCACCAAACCGAAATTTACAATGTCTGTATATTCCATTCATTGTCCCTTGTCCCTTCATTAAGAACAAGGCTGTAAGCTGCTTTCAAGGAGTTTTACGAGGATTTTTCAAGTGGTCTCTACAGGATATTGCCATAAGGGATCATAAGGGCCTTGACAACCAGACTGTTGTTTGGGTGTGTATCATAGCAGAGTTGCATGCAGACTACATCTGTATGTTATTACGAACCTCTATATTGCGAGCCCTCAATACCCCATTTTATCTAAGACGATCTTTGCTGTATAGATATTGAGCAGGTATCCTTTAGAATTAGGATACTGAGCACCACAAGTGCTTATCTTGTCAAACTAGCCTTGAACTCCAGAACCCTAAAGTCTAAGCCATCGGGCGTCTCTTAAACCACAAAACCAGCAGCCAGCAGCCCTCTTAAACCCTAATAAGAGAAACATCAATCCTCTGAGACCCTGCAAGGTACCATGACCCCGGCTCTACTAAACCCATAAACTCATAAAGTACCATCGGCCATTTTAGATCCTGCAAAGACAACCGGACCTCTGAAACCCTGCACCAGAAAGCGCAGTTGCAGCAAATACCCCGAAACCCTAAGCTCCAGAAGGATCTCAAGCTCCCTCAAACCCCGAACACAGCGCAGTTTCGGCAAGTCCTGCAGAGCCAGGCGGGTCATCTCCAGCCACGTAGTCAGCTGACCCGGCCTGGAAACACCCCAAAAAGGGTGGCTTTGGTTTCTGGGGTTCTAGGGTCTAGAGATTAAGGGCAAGGAATTAGGTTCTCTTCAAGGGCAAAGGTTTCACAGGGTTTTGGTCACCATTCATTAGCAACCCAGACTCTACCTAGAGGCTCATACCCTACCCCTTTTTTAGGATACCTAGTTTTATGGTTAGGATCTGTTATCTTCAAGTAGGCGCCCCAAAAAAGGGGTAGGGTATGAGCCTCTAGGTAAGGGGCCACTTCACGGATGTCGTTCTCGGGTTTTCCCGAGAGCCCAATAGCCCTGAAGGCTATACCTTCAACTATAAGGGGATTCATGTCGTGGCTCAAGCTATATTCCTTAACTAGGATTTTAGACCCCCGAAACTCCCAAACTCAAAAACCTTGCAATTTGATGTCCGACCGGAGACTTAAAACGTCAGACAGCCTCAACTTAGACTAAACCCTAAACCTGTCTGTGGCCTGAGCAAAGCCTCCGATTTTCGGGACATGTAACAGGGAAGATCAAGGGAGCCCGAGTTATGGCTAAGTTGGCTGCAGGACCCTAAGGCTAAAATCTGAAAGTGCTTTTACCGGAAGCGGCAAGACAAATATGTACGCTCATACATACATACATACATACATACATGCAGACATACAGGCACACAAACATACGTACATACGGACGTACAGACATACGGACATACAGGCATACGGACATACCAGTACAAACAAACATACATATATACATACAGACATACATACATGTATACTTACATACAGACATGCAGACTTACCCACATACAGACGTACATACCTACCTACGTAGCTACGTACGAACGCACATGCATACATATAGACGGAGTAGGAATAATGTTTAGTGTGCAATAGCAAGTTAGTAACTCCGGCACATACACAACAATTGCTGATAGATAAACGATCTCGCACCATAAATCACGCTGGGAACCAGGCTGTCGTTGCAGGTGGAAAGCGAACATAATCAGCACCAAGGTCCTCGGCCCCCGGAGTCTAGGTTCTACAGCTGTACATGTCTTAGTTGCTGAGTTCATAAGCCCCCCAAAAGTGTACACTTCTGGTTTTACAGTGGGCAATATTATCCCAAAAAGTGTAGAGTGCATCCACTCAGCTACTAAGTACATAGTGTTTAGGGTTAGAGGAGCTTAATGGTTGAGCGTTCAGTTCAGTGCTGGGGCTGAGGGGTTAGCGGTTAGCGGTTTTGGGGCTTAAGGGCGGGGGGGGGGGGCAGGGGCCTAAGGGTTTAAGAACTCGGGCTTGGGGTTTAGGGGTTTCTGAGGTTCAGGGGTTCAGGGTTTAGGAGTATAGGGTTGTTAAGGGTTCCGGGTTCAGGAGTATAGGGTTAAGGCTTACGGCTTACGGGTTAAGGGTTTGAGCCAAAGGTGCCTCGACGAACAATTGCCTAGCATCTACGGTAAGCTCGCACGGTTGGCCTCACATTTCCTGAATGGGGTCCTAGTAGCCAGGCAGAAAAATCAGCACTTGCAGGACAATGCAAACTTTGAAGAACCCGAAACTAGTACTGGAGCCAAGAATGAGTTCACCGATTGATTTTATAGTTCTGCTTAAGCTTGAAGGCTTGCTGCTAGTTTGCAGATAACACGTTTTGTTTGCTGCTCGCCGAAAGGTCCTCTCAGCACTGCCCTTGTGACTGCCATCACCGCATCCTAGATGACAGGAGGGCGTCTGAAAGTGCAGGGCAGATTTTCCTACAGACCTAACAGAAGCAGCAATAGAGCCGTGCAAAGCAAGGTGTAAAGCCCTTTTGATTCCCAAATCCTCAAGCCCTAAACCTCAATAGAACCCTAAGAGGAAGATGTTGCTCTGAGCGCTAGACCCTAAAACCCGTAGAACCCTATAGGAAGCAATTGCCTTGAACCCTAAACCCAACAGAACCTTTAGAAAGCATTTGTGAGTTTCCAAAAATAGGGGACCCTAATATAGCACCCTAAATAGTAGGATCCTTTTTATAAGGACCCCAAAATAAGGTACCCCTATTTTCGAAAACCCCCCCATAGAACCTTTAGAAAGCACTTGCTGCGAGCCCTTCTCCTCTGAACCCTAAACCCAGAGCCAGTTGCACTGATCATAGGGACCCTTAGGGGGGCAAGGGGGAGGGGGGGTTAGGGGACTCTACTTCCTTAAATAACCCTCATCAAGCCTTATTATGGGCATTAAGGCCCCCTACCCCCCCCNCTAAACTACATGCATTTTAAGCCTGAACACAAAACCCTACAGGGGCCCTGAACCCTAAACCCTAAACCCTGAACCCTAAACCCTAAACGCCTAAACCCTAAACCCTAAACCCTAAACCCCTAAACCCTAAACCCTAAACCCTAAACCCCCTTAAGGGCCCCTAGGACTGAGCTTGCTACACCAACTTCAAGGGTGACAGCACCAAGAGAAGCCACTTGGCATGCCTCCGACAGGTGCTTTAAGGGTTGCAGAGGGGGTCCTACATATAGGTGGTTCTCAAAATTAGGGTCCCTTTTGGGGTCCCTATTACAATACGGCACCTATTATTTAGGGTATCCAAAAGGGACCATAATTTTGACAACTACCCATATAGGGATAGCTGTGAGAGCTTGGTACCCGCAATCATGAAAAGCCTTGAGGGTTTAGGGTTTATGGGGTTTGGGGTTTGAATGGCTCAGGACCCAGAAGGTGTATCATAAGGCGCCAAGGAAAAGGTAGTTGAGGGGGGTCTGGTTCCCTAAGGCTGCAGTTACCTAAATAATGGGATACGGCGGTTACATACTACATGGTTAGTATAGGGTCCAAAAAACCACATAAGCAAAACATAGGGTAGGTATATCCCATAAAAATCCCCTTCTAATGGTGCCCAATAAGGAAGGGATATCCCTGTAACATGCTTATGCTTATGCCCTTTTGGTGCCATGTGCCCAAGTGCCCTAAAAGTAGTCTGTACATAAGTACTTTGGGGCTGAAGTATATACTGCTTGGGCACATGGACACTTCGGGCTATGGGGCCTACCAAAATTCCAAAGACTGTCGGGCCCTCAACTCTTCCAGCACTGTGCCCACGAGCAGCATATCGTTGGCTTTTGAAAAGACTTAGGGGCTGAATACCCTAGCCCAAAAAAGGTTAACCTTGTCAATTCAATTATGGCCGGATTATATAAGCCTCAAAAGGTTAAAGGTTACCTACTCAGCTACTGAGAAGATATGGGAGTTTCCGAAAATAGGGGCCCCTAATTTTCGGAAACTCCCATATTGACATTGCAGCCTTCAGGGTGAGAGAGGTTTCATGCTCAGACACAGCGACGCAGATCCGGAACCTGACACCAGTCGAGGCCCACGACATAGAAAAATCATGTAACTTAGGGGCCTTAAAAAAAGTAGAATAGGGTTCGGGGGCATGTTCTTAAGTGTAGTTATAACAAAGAACACCAGACTAGTGACTAGTATAGGTATATTTTCGGCCCTTGTAACATCTAACTATCTAACCTAGGAGCTGGCCTGCACAAACAGCGAGACATCATGCCGAAGCGACATCACGCTTCAAATGGCGCGAATGGAAATAATGCCAGGCCCCTGCATAGACTTGCTTGCTGTCGGCGAACCGATATGGGGGTTGCTTGAAATAAGATCGTGCCTCTAGCATACTACGAATAGCACACATTCGGCCACTCTAGGCCAACCCCATATACCCACAATATAGCAAAGACGATATGCAAGCGCAACTTACCAGGACTGTGAGACGTCGCAATAGCCCCTAGACTGGAACGGCTCCTACACCGCTAAGGCCTTTCGGGGTGGTAGGTGCCTCGGCTTGAGAGGTTTCTCAGGTATACACCAAGACATCAGGGTTGACAGTTGAGGGTTTACGGCTTGTGGTGAATCGAGCAGACCTGCTGCAATGTCTGCTGCAACCAGTTGATACCATATTTGGAGCCGGGCTTCACCAGATGTCTACGGACGCATCATGGAGATTGATGCAACTTGGGGCAACAGCCCCGAAAAGTCCCGAAGTCTGAGCACCTTAGTGGCATACAGAAACAGCGCAGGTCTCGGGTACAAGCTCCATTGTAACAGTAGACTGGCTTAGAGTTACGAAACATGCTTCCTGTGGCTTCAGTGTGGCGAGAAGCCCTCCTTGCATTGACCGCAACTTCTGAGAATCAACTCCTAGTACGCCTTCGTACTTACTGGCTGACCGGCTGAGAAAGGAGCATGGGATGAGATGACAGATCGTTCGTGTGAGTATTGGCATATCGATACTGTTATGGTCGGAGGCTGGCTATTCTGATTTACTCATACGCAAGAAGGTGACTACAAATAAGATCAATAGTTATTGGCAGTAATTCTGTTATTCTGAAGGTGCTATAGTCCCGGAGGTTCTTCCGGGATACTTCCGAAGTATGTCCTTCCCTCACCAGCGGACCGGTAGCCCTTGACCCTACAGCACCCACAGACAGCAAACCCAGGAACTCCCGAACGCCCGAAGCAAGGTACATCCCTTATATCCCTAAGGCTCCATGTACTCTTGTAGTTTAGACGTCAAAGTACATGTATTTGAACCTTTTCTAAGGCCTAAGTACATACTATATAGGTACCAGAAGCCTGAAGGTATGACATCAGGACTATGACTATGTTCCTTCAATACATAGGGAGTAATTAAAAATGCCCCCTGATGAAGGAACGATCATCCCTAAACCCTAAATCTGTTCATGGTTGGGATAGTAATTACAATTTAAGTATTTATTCCTAATTGGGTTTAAGTACCCCAAACATACAAAAACATATCCAACCATGACCCAGTAAACCCTAAACTTGCGAGTCGCAGAGAGGGGCGATCTCGCCAAATCCTTAACCCTAAACCTAAGCCCTGCGGCCCCCCTAATGAAGGAACAATAGTCCCTAAACCCTAAATCCCGAACCTAAACCCTAACGTTGCGAGTCTCAAAGTCAGGCGACCTCGCCTCGTCTTCTTTTGAATGCTCACGAATCGTCTGTCGAGCGCAAGATGCGAACGCCGGCTGGGGTCGAAGAAAACTTTACAATTGAAGGGCTTATAGCGCCTATCTGTGTTAGGGTTAAGGTTTAGCGGGTTAGGTGTTGAATCATTAGTTAATAATTAGAATTGGGTGTTGGGGCCCATTGTACTATAAGTATACTAAGGAACCCCCCAAAACAGTATAATAGGTAATTATTGAGGCCCCTGTATTACCCAGAGTGTCCTTGCCTTGCTATTAGTTAGGATACTGGCCGTCCTAACCGGAAAAATTCGTTAGCCCCGAGAAGAAACCACAATGGAGACGCGCTAAACCCAAGACACCCTAAACCTTAGTGGCTGAGTTCATTGATTCATAAGCCCCCAAAAGTGTACACTTTTGGTTGTACAGTGGGCGATATTATCCCAAAAAATGTAAAGTGCATCTACTCAGCTACTAAGAAACCATGGGTAGGGATTTACGATTTTGGGGTTCAGGGTCGAGGGACATCCCGCCGTTTGGGGCTCCGTGCACATGGATTGAAGCGCTTTCTGTGACTAGGGACGTTGTCAGTCTTAACGTATAAAGCGGTCCATACCGTACTATAATAGAGCTAAATGTGCAGAGACGGCAAAAGTATGCAGTTCCACAGAAACAACTAACCTATATGACTACTACTACTACTACTACTAGTACTAGCACTAGCACTAGTACTAGTACTAGTACTAGTACTAGTGCTAGTGCTAGTGCTAGTGCTAGTGCTAGTGCTAGTGCTAGTACTAGTACTAGTACTAGTACTCTAGTACTAGTACTAGTACTAGTACTAGTACTAGTACTAGTGCTAGTACTAGTACTAGTACCAGTACCAGTACCAGTACCAGTACCAGTACCAGTACCAGTACCAGTACTACTACTACTACTACTACTACTACTACTACTACTACTACTGCCACCACCACTACTACTACTACTACTGCTACTACTACTAGTACTACTCATTACTACTACTGCTACTGCCAGTATGTAGGGGCCGACTTCAATGCCTATATATATATATATATATACATATATACTGCTTGAGTTCATGGACCAATAGCGTTGTCTCGCGGAAAGAAGAACTAAACATCAGGCAACCTTCAACGGCTTAGGGCTGAGGGTTTAGAGTCTAGGGTACGTCTAAATCAAAATTTGTAAACACTATGTCTAACCCGAAAACCGACACTGCCTGTTTGAGGAAATGTATCAAGAAACCATAATAATAAGCCCTTGGAGTGTCAGTCTTCCAGGGTCTAGGCATGTCCTCATTTTGTTCATTCCGAGGATATCCGACACGGCCGTGAACCCAGCTGGCCGAGAACTGGGCATTGAAAATTGAAATTGTATACGGGCAAATAACCCTAAGGCTCTGAGGGCTCAGATTGAAAGGCTTTGGGGCTTCGGTTTGAGAGTTGAGGGCTCTGAGGATTTATGTTCAAAGGCTTGTTGGTCCAGGTCATACTACTAGCATGATGAGTACTCGCACTTCGATTGCCGTTACCATCACCATAATCATGACTACCACGATCAAACTTTAGTATTTTTATGATCGTTCTTAGCACTATTGTAAATGTTGCGATGATCTTTTCTGCTATAAACCAAAATGTTCTGGTTGTTGATTGAAGCATTAACGTATTACTAATTGAAGCATTAACGTATTACTATGATGGTTACACTACGTCTTGAGGATTCTTGGGCCTCTTGGAGCAAGTTCGGGCCTTAGGGTAAGTGTTTCCGCGGAATCAATCGGCTCGCGAGGAACCGGAAAGGCCAAGTCCGACCTCCCAAATATTGGCGAGGCCTTGATAATTAGGATCCAAAACTTACTGTTTTAAAGAAGAAGAAACTAACGCGGGGGGCTAGATTCGGATCCAAAAAGCCCATGTTTTAAGAGCTGAACCCTATAATTAAATTTAAGGGGCCACAACCTACTATTGTTGAATGGTTAAAGTAGGATTCGTTTAAGATCAGGGGACATGGTAAATAGCTTATCAGTAGGTCTGTAAGCCGCCGATCTGGGGTTACGGTACCAGAAAAGCAGCTTCTCTTGTGTTGTCGGATCCTTAAGGGGGGGTGCTTCAAGGGAAAAGGGTACTAGGGATCCTGCGGGAACGTTTAGGGAGTACTTTGGAGGATTGGAGACTACTGCATAACAGCTTGATGGGCCGCCCACCCTTCGACAGGGGTATGTACGGACCTCACTAGCTAAAATAGAGTCCCTCTAACGGGGCATGTAAGGGGGTGCTTCTAGGAGGATCATAGGGGGCCTAAATTATTTAGAGCAGTGTATGACGAAAGCAGCTATGCACCCGTATCACAGGGTTCGGTTCAGTTGCAGTAATATAGGGGCTTCATAAATGATTAGAATAGGGTTCAGAAGCCCATTATACTATAATTATAATAAGGACCCCCCCCCCCGCATAGTATTGATAGTTAATTAGGCCCCTATGTTATCCCCAAACCCTCCAAAATAGGTCAAAAACAGATCGGCCCTTCGGGTTGCTGCGGTGGCACTATGATCGCAAGCCTGCGCCCTTGCTGTCAGCATGCCCCCACCATCCCTGAACTAAACCCTAAACCGCCATAAGTTGGTTGATGTTGGCTGTCTTGCCTCCAAGGTGTGGACTCGATGTACATCGGAGGACAGTTCATTGCATAAACGATTGGGAAACGAGTGAATATGTTAATAAAACGCAACAACACCTTTTGTGTGCATATATATATACATACACACAGGCAAATGCATCGTACAGGCATATGCATCTGTGTATATATGTATGTGTGTATGTAAATGTTATTAAATGTATGAACACCTATATCTACAGAATTGTAAGTATGCATGTATGTATATATGTAGGTAGGTAGATATGTATGTATGTATGTATGGATGGATGGATGTACGCATGTATGTAAGTATATAAGTACCAATATATATATATATATATATATATATATATAGATATAGATATATATATATATGTATCACATGTATATATATATACACATGTGTACGTATGTGTACTTATATGTATATATAAAGAACTGTATGTATGTACATGCATACATACACAAACTTACACGTACATCTGCATCTGCTATATATATGCGCGTTTATATACATATATATATATATGTATACATATATATATATATATGTATATATAAATATATATATATATATGGCTGATCTTTGTCAGTCTATCCAAACACATCTATAACATGGTATGTTGAGGTATTCTGACTTATACGATATTTCAAAATATCACAGTGTGATACTTTATGGTCAATCTGTTACGATATGTCAGCTTTCAATATATATATATAACAGTTATAGATATGTTCTGCCATGCTCTATCATCGTATTACACAGAAACTGTCGTGTTGTACTACACTGCACTATATTCTACTATGTGATAATGATGCGTTATTCCAGTACATTATGTTGAATTATACTGTATTATAGTTCATCGTCGTATCTTATACCATATTATGTTTCATTGTCCTAAACACATGTTGTATACTAGTGGGTTAAAGTATATTGCATGATATTAAACTTGCCGCATTACAATATACAACAGGACGTGCGCTTTTGTACGGTAATAGATGGTAAAGTGTCGTCTAGCATTATATAGCATACCGTCTAAAGTTTATTGTATATGGTATATACAGCTTACTTACTCTATACAGTATATAAAGTATATAGAATGAAATAAATGAAGTTTTAACCTATGGAGTATCTTATAGAGTAGAGTTTTGTGTAGTGTTTATGCCTATACATGTTTATGTATGTATGTATGTATGTAGTTATATATATATAGATATATTTATGTACGTATAGCAATTCTGGTAAACTTATTTGTGATGGATCTCTGCGTGCTAAGTCTGCTAAATTCGGGTACTTTTGTCTTGCATCTCGGGAAGGCTCCGGAACCTGTTTGGCGAGGGCTCTAAAGACTCACTAAAGTTTGAAACTGATGCGTCAACCATAAAACATAAGCCCTAAAGCAAAAGAAACTAAACTCTCTAATACAGAAACCCTTTCATACACTGGCGCCGACTCAAACACTCCCGAGGTGTAGAATTAAGGAAACCTTAAACCCTGAACGCTAAGCCCTAAACCCAAACCCACACCCGTGAAAACTCAACCCCAAAACCTAGCGATCCTTTTGGGAGGGTTTATAAGGGTCCATGTATCTATATTTTATACAGTAACATAAACTCAGGCCTCAAAAACGGGTTCCTACATTGTACTTCAAGGCCAGAGTATGTACCACACGGGTGAACAAATCCCTTCGGGCTTACCTCAACACCAAACTGTAGCACCTTTTGGTTGGTTACCCTTGTTTCTTGTTGTAGGATCCTAACCATATAACAAGCTATCCCAAACAAGGCACAGGAATCTAGGGCTAGGGCCTAGGCAGAGGTGCTTAAGAGACATGGCAGAAGCCTCTGAACCCTGAACTCTAAATCCTCCCCTTAAGGGTTGAGTAACCTAGCCCAAAAAAGGTTAACCTTTTCTAATGTGGGAGGATTATACAAGCCCCAAAAGGTTAAAGGTTACCCCTAAAATCCCCTAAACCCTTATAGTGCCCTTATAGATCCCTTAAGGGACCCCCTTATAGTACACTAAGCACTCAACCTTAACAGGTTCAAGGTTACCTACTCAGCTACTAAGTCACAGTAGGGGAAGTGCCTTTCAGCCCTGGCCGGCTAACTCACTGAATGGATTTCACTGCTTGTGTTGTGAGCCTGCCAATGCAGAGGGGAGCTCCGTACGGTTGCTGATATACAGCCTGCATTACCTTAATGACCCTAGACTATGGGAATTATGGCATATTCCTTATTATGGGTCACGCAGGATCTATATCATCAACCATATGGTCATCTGAGTTGCTGAGTTCATAAGCCCCAAAAATGCAAAACTTTCAGTCCTGTACTAGGGGATTCTACTATCCGGAACAATGTAAAGTGTGCTCACTCACTCGTGGCGCTACACAATTTACCCAACATGCCATGAGGACTTGACAAATCCTCGCAGATACTACGCAGTCAAACGGGTTTTCGGGTATAGTATAGGTTATCATAGTATACATATCACAAGGAGCCCTGCAGATCAAGGAGTTTGCCTCACATCACATGACAAGTTTACAGTTGTGTTAAGGGGTCAGGCACGGTTTGCCCTCATGTAACACTCAGACTCTCACTTTGAGGTGCATTGTGTAATGAAGGGTTTGGGTCTGTATAGGAGCCCCCTAAACCCTAAACCCTAGCCCTAAAGCCCTAAACTTTAAACCCAAAACTCTAAAACCCTAAACCCTAAAACCCAAACCCAAAACCCTAAAACCCTAAAACCCTAAACTCAAAACCCTAAAACCAGCCCGGCGCCTTGAAATGCTCAAGCATCGGCGCCTTGGGATGTTGATTCTGGTCCAAAAGGTTTAGGGCTTAGGGTTTTAGGGTTTCGGGCTTTAGGGTTTATGGTTTAGGGGTCCAAGACGAGGCCCCAAACACGTTTCCAGGGACCAGCGAAATGACCTAGAACGCAAGGATCCTACCTATAGGGTCGACCATAATAAAACTGGGTATCCTAAGAAAGGGGTAGGGTACGACCCTCTTGGTATGATAGGGCGTAAGGGTGGAGGGTTCAGGGTTAATAGGTGTAGAGTTTAGGGCTGGGGGTTTGGATGTCAGGGTTTGGAGTTGGGGTTAGTGGGGTTCGGGTTCAAAGGAGTGTATAGGATAGAGTTGGGTTTTGAGCTGGAGGGATCGCTTTGACACGAAGTCCACAACCCGACATGTGAGATCCATACTTAGTTGCTGAGCTCAGAAGCCCGCAAAACGTGTAAGTTCTCGGTTTAGTTTAGGGTTTAGGGCAGGGCTCGGGAGTTCTACAGGGCATAACATTCTCCACAAGAAGTGCAACGTATACTCCTTCAGCTACGATAATATACAGGCCTTAAAAATTACCTATACTATCTTGGCAGATCCTTATTATATTTATAGTATAATGGGCCCCAAAACCCTATTCTAATTATTGAGGCCTCTTTATATCGTAATACCCTTATAGTAACCCCTATAATGACCTTTATAAACCCCTTTTTAAAGGAACCCTCATAAACCCCTGTAAAGGAACCCTATTCTAATTATTAAGGCCACTAGATGATGCTTGCCGAAAAGTCGTCTGGGCCTGTGGCCTCAATCCGGGGGGGTCAACCTTCTGCTCTTTCACGTGGTTTAGGTGTTTTACGGGTTTGGGAGTTTAGGGTTTAAGGGTTGTTAAAGGGGATCAAGTGTTTACAGGGTTTAAGGCTAGCTTAAGGGTTTAGAGTATCGCTTCGCTGGAGGAAAATCTGAAAAGCCCATCTCTGTACATTCAATCGAAGGTTCTGCATGCGTCTCGACCACAGTCAAGCATGGCACCGCCTCGTCGCGCCGCGAGCTCTTCGAAGCCGGCGCTTCGATGGACAAAGTATCTATCCACCCTTCTTTCTCCCATCGCCATGCGAGATCCCGTGTTTTCTTGAGCTGTTTTGGGCATCCAGGATCATCAGTAAGCCCTCCACGGTCCACGACCGGCCAGGCGGCCAGCGTGCATTACCCTTGCGAGAAGCCCAGAGCTGTTTCAAACATCCCATACCCAAGTCGCAATGAAGGTTTACCCAGAGGGTTCAAGTACCCCGTCCCAAAATCCATACTCTGAATGGTTTTTGGTCCCTGAAACCCTACTATTTGGGTACTTGGACCCTCCGGGTTAGGGTTCAGGGCTGAAGGTCCTCTCTTAGACCAGCCAGTTGAACTGGTCGATTTTGACCCTGGCGAGCATCCTCCTGTGGCCCCAAACCCTACACAATAGTAGGTTCTGACCCCTTAATTAGAGGGTAGAACCCTTAAAAGAGTAGGGTTTTGGAGCCCCAGGCTTAGCTTCAACCCCTAGAGTCTCAACCCCTAAACCCCAAACCCAAACGGTCCAGAGTCCAAAGCTGCTAAAGTCCCTAAACCCTAAACTCAACCCCTAAACCCTAAACTCAACCCGAAACCCTAAACCCAAAAGGGATCCTAATTCAGAACACCCTAAACCTTAAAGTTCTAGCTCATGGCTTCAAGGTCTGAAAAATCTCGTGGGTGTCAAGGCTAGGGGCTAAAGACTCAGGATCCCTGGACTCAGAAAAACTGCAAGGAGGCCATACCGTAAAGCACTATAATAATGTAGGAACCTGCTTAAGAATTAGGGTTCCTTTAAAGGGGTCTATAAGGCTTACTATAAGGGATCTCTAAGGGTACTATAATGATGTAGGAACCTGATTAAGAAACCTTGGGCCTTTATTAGGGTTCCTTATATGAATCCTACTATTTTTGGTGTTATAGGCCCAGGGTTTCTTAATCAGGTTCCTACATTACCTAGAGGATCATGGGACTTAGTAACCAGGGCTATAAGTAAGGTATCTATACTTATAACTCATAACTACTTCTACCCCAATTAACGTACTTACTTATAACCTTACATACTAATTAAGTCCCATGATCCTCCAAGAACGAGCAAGCCCAACAAGGCCAAACTGTCCGAAAAGTGTCTCTCCCTAGTCTATGCCCAGCCCAATAGGCCACCGTGCCGGTTTCTGGAGGTCCGACCCCTAAACCTTGAGTGGTAAGTTTCACGTCCGGCGATACCTGCCTAGAGGCCACTGCACCCATGACCTACGACCTACTACTAAGTCCGTAACCCTAAGGGTTCATGTACACAAATGGTATATACCTTGGCCTTAAAGTAGTCCCGGGCCATAGTAGATAAGATTTGGGTACATGGACCCTTAAACCCTAAACCCCAAACCCTACACCCAAAAACCCACATTAGAACCCCTAAAAGCACCCTTCGAGGAGCCCTTCGGGCAATCATTCAGGTACTATAGAAGCCTAAATCATTTACCAATACTCTTGTGGAGGTTCCTTACCATAAATACAGTACAAGATACCCCAAAACCCTATTCTAATTATTAAGGCCTCTTTATATCATAATACCCTTATAGTAACCCCTATGTTAACCTTTATAAACCCCTTTTTAAAGGAACCATCATAAACCCCTGTAAAGGAACCCTATTCTAATTATTAAGGCCCCTATATTAAACCCTTTAGCCCAAGAGAGTTGCACAGCCGGGCGAGGTCGCGGCTAGGCTTGGCTCCGGTCGTGAGCTTCCTAAGATTGAAAGACGGGGCTAGAACACTCTGGGGTTTAGGGGTTTCGGATTAGGGTTTAGGGGTGAAAGACGGGGCCCTGAAACAGAAAAGATTAGAATAGGGTTCCTTTAAAGGGCTCCTTTAAAAGGGTTCTCTAAGTGACACTAAGGGATCCATAATAGGGTTCTATAGTATAGGGGCCACCCCCAGTCAGAACCATGATCCCTAAGGGGTCCATGTACCCAAAGAGTATATACTTTGGCCCGAGGTACTTATATAGGGTGTACTTTAAGGCCGGAGTATATACTGTTTGGGCACATGGACCCTCAGGGACAATAGTGTTTGAATATTCGCTTCAGTTGTAGATGAACATCAATTCCTAAGGAGACTAAAGCACTTCGGGCCAAGGTTTGGTAATTATTAGGGCACGGGTTTAGGTTTTAGGGTTTAGGGCTTAGGGCTTTAGGGGTTTAGGGCTTTAGGGGTTTAGGGGATTAGGGGATTAGGGTTTAGGGTAGGCTTTTAAGGTTCGGTGATTCAGAGGTGAGCTCCGGATGCTTAATTTATGTCCTGGGGATTAGACAACATAGGAGCCTCGGGGTGTGGGGCCCAGAACCCGCAGACTCCAATATCCCCTTAAAGGGATCTATAGGGGTTCCTTTAAGGGTTCCTATAAGAGATCTACAGAGTTTAGGGTTTAGGGGGTTCCAAGATCCCTCATTTCAATAAAGGAATATACCTTAAACTTTAAATTATAGTAGGATCCGTTATAGGAGCTAAGGAATTTACCTGAATTAAGGGATATTGAAGTCTCCGGGAATATGTCTGCAATCTTTGATTTCCTCATGGGCTGTGCTTGCGATGTACGATAAGTAAAACTTAACATTAAAAGCCGCCTAAACATACCTGAACTTGGTGTCAGATCCACCTTCCTGGTTCCTCCCTGCCATCTTATGGCTGTCAGAGTCTGCGTCCTTCCGAAACCCCACATACCAAACCCTACAAATCCCACCCCAAAACCGACAAACCCTACACCCCGACCCCTCTGATATATACCCTCAACGCTAAGGTCTAAACTGCAGATGTTGGGGTCCGTTCGCCCCGAAACTAAATAGGGCTTAGGCCGGCGGAGGGTGATAGAAGTTAGAACTTAGAACAAAGGTTTTTTCAGGGTTAGGATTTAGGGATTCGGGCTTGTGCGTGTGTGTATATGTATATGTAAACAGGTATGTATGGCTTTATGTGGCAGACGACACCTAAAACATCTTCAGCTCAACAAGACTGCAGGGGTCTCCACAGATTGTAAAGCAACCCGAAAAACCAAAAAGCCTAAACCCTATGGTTGCAAACATGAGACAGCTCCGCAATGCGCTTGCCAGCGTCGTACTTCAAGATCTGCAGCCGCGGTGGGTTGAGTTGCGGTTTAGGGTTTATATGGCTTAGGGATGGGTTGGGTGATTTCAACAGTGTGGGGGCTTGGGGCCTGCACCCTAAACTTTCCTAAGCCACACAGAAGCTAAGCGGAAGCAAGCACAGTAACACACAAAGAACAACTGCACCAAGGCCCGCACTCAACCCTAAACCCTAAACCCTAAAGCCTGAAACACTGCGGCTCCAAGCCCGATGTCCGAACAGTGCTCTTCAGGCTATTCTAAGCCCTACACCCCTAAACCCTGAAGCCTACACCCTAAACCCGAAACCCCTAAACCCTAAACTCCTCAGCCCGAAACCCTAAACCCCTAAGTAGCCCGCAACCCGAAACCCGAAACCCCTAAACCCCTAAACCCTCAAGCTCCTAAAGCCTTCGCCCTGCCCCACAAGCCCAAGCTCCGATGATGAGGGACTCAGGTCTAGGGGATTTAGGATTTGGCTTAGGGTTTAGGGTTTAGGGGTTTAGGGGTTTAGGGTTTAGGGGTTTAGGGTTTTGGCTTTCCGGAGGATTGCAAGACAACAAATCCCGGGTTGAAGTTGGGGGTTTTGGGGCTTAGGATTAGATAGGGATTTATGTTTAAGTTTTCAGGTTTAGGTTTGGGGTTTTCGGGGCTTAGGATCAGATAGGGATTTATGCTTAAGTTTTCAGGTTTAGGTTTTGGGTTTTCGGGGCTTAGGATTAGATAGGGATTTATGTTTAAGTCTTCAGGTTTAGGTTTTGGGTTTTCGGGGCCTAGGATCAGATAGGGATTTATGTTTAAGTTTTCAGGTTTAGGTTTTGGGTTTTCGGGGCTTAGGATTAGATAGGGATTTATGCTTAAGTTTTCAGGTTTAGGTTTTGCGTTTTCGGGGCTTAGGATTATGTAGGGTTTAGGTTTTAAGGTTGCCAGTGCCGATACAGGCGGTTTGATGTCCCTCCACCCCGGCCCTGTCCCGACCAACAGCCTGAACCACCGAAAGCTAAAATAGCGAGCCATCCCAAACCTCAGCTCTAAACTCTACTTAGAGGATCATGGGACTTAGTAAGTGAGGTACCTGAATTGAGGTTTTAAGTAGTTATAAGTATACTTACTTTACTTACAGCCATAGTTACTAAGTCCCATGAACCTCTAAGTAGGCCACAAACCTGACCTATGAAACCACTTGCGCCCTAAATCATTCACAAAACCCCAAAGCACCGGTAAAGGAGCAGCCTCCGTCCAAATACCAGGTCCAAAGAACCGGTCGCAGGCTGTGATGGTCCTTGGGCCGTTTCGTGTTTAGGGGTTTAGGCTTCAGGGGTGCAGGGTGTAGGGACTGTTTGGGTTGAGGGCGTCGGCATCTGGGGGAGGATTTGGGGGCACTTACACTGCTCTGTAATTCACAAGTTCCAAAAGTCTTTACAGCGCTTCAACATCTGAAATGCCATACTTGGAGGACCATGGGACTTAGTAAGTATAAGGTTATGAGTACCTTTGCGTGGGGTTACAAGTAGTTGTAAGTATAGTGACTTTACTTAGAGCCATATAGTTACTAAGTCTGAGCCTCTAAGTAATGTTTGCAGCTTTTTTTGGGCTGTGCGGAGACTTGGGGCACTTCATGTGGGAAAGGTTTACTCTGTAGGCTTTAGGGTGATACGGCTGAGGATTCAGGGGTTTAGAGACTACCTATAGTCTCCATTGTAGTTCCTTTTTTGGTTTAACCAAATATATAATAAGGATCCTACAAGGTAACCCCAAAAAGGAACTCGAATGGAGACTAGAGACTAGGGCTTAGGAGGGCTCTTTAACTCTACGTCCTGGGCCCAGGCAGAAACGGCCAGAAGCCCTGAAACCTGCAGCTGTCGAAACAGAACAAATGCTTGGGGTTTAGGGTTTAGGGTTTAGGGCTTAGGGGTTTAGGTTTAGGGGTTTAGGGGTTTAGGGTTTAGGGTTTGAGGGGCTTCGTTTTAACATACCAAGACCCTCCACCAACCCTCCTCAAACCTTCTCGTTCGGGCCATGTATATGCCTCTATTTAGGGGTACTACTTGGAGGATCATGGGACTTAGTAAGTAAGGATATAAGTACCTTCACTGGGGTTATAAGTAGTTATACATATAATTACCTTGCTTACAACCCAAGTTACCTATAAGTACATTGCTTATAACCCAAGTTACGAAGTCCCATGATCCTCTAAGTAAGGGTATTGGTAACTAGGGATATAAGTAAGGTAACTATATTTATGAGTACTTCTCATCCTAATTAAGGCACTTATGACCTTATTTACTAAGTCCCATGATCCTCCAAGTCTTTAGGGGTACTAAGGGTTGCAGGGAGGGCCTTGGCAGGTAACTGCACCTGCAGGGATACGATCTCTCTAGGTTGTGCCAAGCATCATCGGGTCGCTCCAGATGGTGAAGGGCAAATCCTAGCAACATGGTTTAGGGGGTTAGGGTTTAGGGGTCGGGTTTGGGGTTTAGGGTTAGGGTTTAGGGTTCAGAGTTACGGTTTCGGGTTTAGAGTTTGGGGTTGGGGGTTTGGGGTTCCTAGCAGCACGGTCGGCCGTGGGTGCGCGGCACAGGTGCGCGGTACAGGTGCATCAGGGTCCAGGATTTTGGGTTTTCGGCTTCACGGTTTAGCAGCGGAACTCTAAACGCTAACCTAGGTGGGGCTTTTAAAGCTTTTGCAAAACATTAGTAAATAAGATCCTCTTAAGCCCAATAAGGGAAAATACAAAATGTCCCAAAGCCCTAGTATCCCGTAAACCCGAAGCCCTGGAAGTTGCGGGCTAGGGTTTAGATTTTAGATGGCTTTAGGTTGAAGAGCTTCCCTCCCTAAACCCTAAACCCTCTGCTCACTTGGGGGGTCCTGGTATACCCTCTTGCTTTAAGGTTTGGGCTTCGGGTGGGGCCCCTGGGCTTCCCGGTTCGTGCAAGGTCGGCATGGGGTTGCGGTTTAGGAGTTGAGCCCAGGAGGTAGGATTAAGGGGACCCTTGGGGATATAGACCCTCTCAATAAGGTCCCGTTAAAGAGAGCCAGAAGTAGGGTTCAGAAGGGGTACCCTTTACGGGGTCTCCCTAATACTACTCNGTAGGATTAAGGGGACCCTTGGGGATATAGACCCTCTCAATAAGGTCCCGTTAAAGAGAGCCAGAAGTAGGGTTCAGAAGGGGTACCCTTTACGGGGTCTCCCTAATACTACTCCCTATGAGCTTGAGGGCTTTGTTTAGGGTTTAGCGCTTAGGGCTTTATAGAGGTGCTATTTCGGTTTAGCATTTACGGTCTACAGATTCTTTGGGGTTCGGGCTTTTCGGTTTAGAGATATCGGCTGTGGTATCCTGCGAGGAAATGCTGATCCACTGAGACCCGACACAGTAGCATGCTGCCATGGGGATGGCGCTGAAAACACTCCAAACCCTGAACAAACTCTCCTTAAACCCACGCAACCATAGGCAACAGACCCCCCTCCCTCAAAACCAACGTAGAGGACCCTTGCTCAAAGATAACGGGGCATTCTTCGGAACCCCCTCCCGCAAGCAACTAGGGTTTTGGGGTTTAGTGTTTCAGGTGTTTTGTATTGAAGGCTGTGGGTTTTTCATGTTTACGGCTTCAGGAGGTTGGGATGGGCAGGTGTTAAGGTGTTAAGGTTTAGGGGCTCAGTTCTGGAACGACTGCCATTTCGTGGTCAAGTGCCGCAGGCAACATGCACTGTTTAGGGTTTAAGCCTTGCATTGCATCGGATACATGTTTGCCTTACCTGCTCCGTGTCGGATGGGATCGGGGGAGTGGTGTCTCCCTTTCCTTTCGCCGCTTGTTCACATAAACCTCAACTGGCCTCTTCACGAGGAACTTGATGTAAGTGGCCTTAATTCAATGCAGAAACGATAACCTTTACTATAGATCACTATTCACTATTCTGGTGGCCTATACTGAACGCCTTAACCAGCTCTCACTCACACGAAACCTTAACCCCGAACCCCAACATCCTGCCAGTGTGCAACATAATCTTTTCAGGGTAATGTAGGAACCTGATTAAGAAACCTTGGGCCTTTATTAGGGTTCCTTATATGAATCCTACTATTTTTGGTGTTATAGGCCCAGGGTTTCTTAATCAGGTTCCTACATCACCGAGGAACCCGTCATCCTGAAACCCCAAAGCCTTTCGGTGGAAGGTTTGTCGGCTCAGACGTTCTTTCGAATCAGCGTATGCAGAGTGCGACACCATCGGAAAAAGAGCTCGGGGACCCTCTTAAGCCCTAAACCCTAAACCCTGAAAATAAACCCCTAAACNCACCCCCTCCCCCCCGCTGCGGCTGGCCTTAGACTCGAAGAGCATCCGGAAAGCAAACTCACCATTCGGAGCCTTGGACTCGATGATCTTCAGCATCTTGGGATACCTGCAGTCGGACTTCTTAAGGGCTCCTTTAAGGGGTTCCGTTAAGGGTTCCTTTAAGGGTTCCACTAGGGTTCCTTTATGGGTTCCGTTAAGGGCTCATTTCAGGGCTGGTTTGAAGGGGTTTAGGGTTCAGGGGGTGATCTTCAGCATCTTGGGATACCTGTTTTTTTTTAAGGAAGGTTCTTAAAGGGTTTGGGGTTTAGGGGATGGGCTTTGCTTTCCTTAGGGAAGGTTCTTCAAGGTTTCAGGATTTGGGGTTTGGGGTGTGACCTTCAGCATCTTGGGATACCTGGTAAGTAAGCGTTTTTTAATGGAGAGTTCTTATCAATTTCACGAGCGGCGCTCACTTCGGCTGCTGGCCGGCGGCCGCTGCCTTTCGGGCCACCCACTGGCAGCACGCTGCTGCTTCTTGCTGAGTGTGGGCTCCTCGGAGGTGTCCCTAAGGGTCTAAGTACCTAAGAATCATATACTCTCCAAAACAGTAACCTCCAAAACGACTATCATAAACCCGAGTACCCGACTCTTGGGTCCTTTGGACCCTTAGGGTGTCTGGAGGAGCAGGAAGGCGGGGAGCGGAGGTGAACAGCCACGCCACTGTCGGGTCTGTTGGTCCAGGTACACCGCCAAGAGCCAGCACATCAGCAGCCAGTCACTAGATTCTAGATTCCACATCATTTCAAAGCTGCGCGAGGTGGAGCTGAGTGTAGGTATCCAGAGATTGAACGAACCAATCAGCGCCAATCGAACGTCCTGAGGGAGGAGGTCCAGGGCAACTCCAAGCTGACATGCTATAAGAGCAACCTCTTTCTTTGTGGCATAGCCGCCAAACCTCTCGAGGTAATGACACAAGCAGAAAGGCCCGGTGCAGGGGCCTTGTAGGCGCTTCGGGGTCTTCGGGTTAAGAGTTTAGGGCTGAGGCTTAAGGCTTAGGGCTTAGGGTGCATTAAGGGCTTTTGTAAGGATCTAAGATGTTGGGTTTAGGGCAATGCTTTGTTAGGGGGTAGGGTTTATAGGGTTTAAGCTCTTTTCAAGGGCTGTAGGGTTTGGGGTGGGATACCTGCGGCAGGTTGCAGCTTACTGCTCTGTTAAGGGGCTGTGTAGGTGCTTTTTGCAGGGTTGGGATAACTGGTAGGGGTGTACGGGCTCAGGGTTTAGGCTTTAGGGCGGGTCTCGTGTTTGTATTCGGAAACTTGTGCTCCCACTACAATGTCATGTCCTGGATCAGGGATACGAAATTCAGCTGGGAGTGGCAGATAGGAGTGACAATGCACATGAGGTAGGGTGTTGGACCCATGCGTATATTCATGTGTATAATGGCGGCCTTAATGATTAGAAAACGGTTCTGTGGGTATAATGTAGCAGAACTACAACAAGGAACCCAACAAAAAACACTATTACTGGCAATCTAAGCCCCTATGCTACCAGCCTTCTGCAAAGGCGGCATATCAATCTCCAAAGCTCTGAAAAAGCCCTCAACAATTTTAAGAAGAGGGTTTAGCTAACCCTACACCCTAAACCCTAAATTCCTAAACCTTCTGCAAACCCTAAACCCTTAAAGGAGCCCTTGCTAAACGGCCTTCCACCGCTGCCCACAAGGCCGAGGGCCTTCAAAGAAGAGTCTAAGTGTGCATCGTCACCTGGCAAGCAGGGCGCTTTGAGGGGTCTCCCTGTAGGGTTTAGGGGTTTAAGGTTTAGGGGTTTCGGGGTTTAGTAAGTTTAGGGTTAAGGGTCTAGGGGTTTAGGGGTTCAGGGTATGTTATGGGTTTAGGGTTTGAGGGTTAGGGCTTTGCGGTTTGGGGCCTTTCTGACCTTTTGCTATCTGCTTGGGGTCCTGCTCAAGTTTCAGGAGCCATATACCAGACGACTTTGATCCTCACGGAGCATGTTTAAACATGAACTTATTGTCGTAGAGCTTTAGAACAGCTTCCGGGGCCTCTGTTTTCTACATTTTCTGGAGAAGAAGCTGATGTATGTAGCTGTGAATTGGCAAGCTTGTTGTCGAAATGCGGCTGGTTACCCTTGAATCCCGGATTCCAGTAGGTTCAGAGAACAATAGTCAATAGTCTACCTTGCACTAAACGGACCCCAACCTTCGGCGTGGCAAGTGATACAACAGGGTCTCATCTAGGGTATGGTTTATACGGTTGATGGACAAAATCCTGCATGACCCTAAGGACCCTAAACTATGGGAATTATGGTATATTCCTTATAATGGGTCATGCAGGATTTTGTCCATCAACCGTATTACTAGTATCCCCATAATCAAACCCAATATATACACTCACCAATATTCAAAAGGAGGCCTATCTACACTCACCAAAACGGTAATATAAACCCTACCCCATCTCGGCCCTAGACCTGCCTGCGGAGCGAGCTGAAACTATTCCAAGCAAGACGGCTTTGCCGTAGCGGTGTCGGGTCACATCTGACTTGACCTTGGCGTTGAAGGGATCCCACTGAGAGTAAACCATACGCTCAAAAAGAACAGCTTTGCCCCTCAAGGCCGTAACCCTCAAAGCCCAGAACCTAAACCCCAACTAAGCCCCACGCAAATTCGAACTAGCTCTCTGCGGCACGAATTATTCATGCCCAGAAAGCGGCGTGTCTGATATGCAACATCTGACTGAAAGTAAAAACCACACAAACAGGACAACAACACTAAAGATGAGGAAGATTCAATAGTAAGAAAGATCCTGCATATCAGCGAGTACACATCATTGCCACCGAACCAGAATAACAAAGGAGCAATAACACATAAGCCCTGAACCTAGCCCCTGAATCCTAAATCGAATCAAAGGATCTGAGCCCGGAAAGGCCGCAGCTATTGGTGTAGGGTTTCAAAAATGCTTCAAAACACGTGATCTCGAAGGCCTATGCCTTGAAGGAAGCCCTAAAAGGAGCCCTAAAACGGAACCCCCCCAACAAACACAAACCCTAAAGCCCAAACCCTCAAAAGAAGCCAAACCCTAAACCCTAAACCCTCAAAAGAACCCAAACCCTAAACCCCAAACCCTCAAAAGAAGCCAAGAAGGAACCCTTGAAGACTCCTCTGGAGGAGCCCAGCCTAAACCCGAACAGAGGATTTAGGGTTTACAGGGTTTATGTAACAGGGCTTTTGGGGTTTGGGGTTTTGGGGCTTAGGGTTTTGGGGTTTAGGGTTTTGGGGGCTTAGGGTTTTGGGGGCTTAGGGTTTTGGGGGTTTAGGGGTTTGGGGTTTTGGGGTTTAGTGTTTGGGGTTCAGGTTGAGATAGGTTAAAGGGTTTAGGGGCGTGGGAGTCCTTGCGTGATATTTAGAGGGGTTCCCTTTTTGTGTGAGGCTTTACAGTTCCTGCGTGGCATTGAGAGGTACTTTATGACAGGGATACGGATCCTACCATGTGGGCTCCAAATGGGAGTTTCCGAAAATAAGGGATACCTTATTTTGGGGCCCTTATAATAAGGATCCTACTATTTATGGTACCATATTAGGATCCCCTATTTCGGAAACTCCCATATCGAGATCTCTCTTTTTCCGACAACCCCCAGTGGAATGAGCTTCCGTGCTTCCAAGCCCTAATCGTATCCCAAATCCAGACACCGAAATGCCGTAATGCTGAACTTGCTGAACTCTAACATCCAGGCCCGTATAGGCCCAGACTCCTTAACTTCTACCTATAGTCTCCATTGGAGTTCCTTTTTGGGGTTACCTTATAGGATCCTAATTATGTATTTGGTTAAACCAAAAAAAGGAACTACAATGGAGACTCTAGGTAGGCCCGAAGCCCAAATCCCACCCAGGCCTTGCGCATGGTCGTCGTTGCTTTCGACTCGAAAAGTCCAATGGCCTTACCCACAGATGCAAGCAGTAGTCTGAGTACTTACTCGTACTATGCGACGGTTTAGGAGCTGTTGGGCTTGGTTTAGGGTTGAAAGAATACCTTAACCCCAGCTAACCCCCCAAAAGGCAGGTTTTATAGGGTCCAGGTAGAACTTGAGTTTGAGGGTTAACTAGTGACCAAGACCCCCCCCCCCCCACTACCCTCTAATATAACCCAAATACCCACTATAAAAGGGCCATTGGGACTATAAAACGGCCCTTGGAGGGTCCTGGGACATGTCTTCTATGTCTGAGTTCCGGCTCTGGGTGCGGTTTCCATCATCATCTTCTTCTTCATCTTTAAACCCCAACCCCTAAACCCCTCAATCTATAGATCCCTTACAGGAAATTTTAAGGGAACCCTTATGGATCCCTTTAAACTTTAAAGGAACCCTAAACCCCTAAGCCCTCATCATCTTCATCACCATTGTCACTTGTCACACTATGAGAGCCCCTGTGGCCCCAAACCCTAAAAAATAGTAGGTTCTGACCCCTTAATTAGAGGGTAGAACCCTTAAAAAAGTAGGTTTTTGGAGCCCCAGGTCAGGCTTCATCCGCAAGACGAAACTTCAACCCCGAACGCTGAGATACGCTGAGCCCGGAATCCCCAAAGGATCCATGTACCCAAATAGTATATTCTTAAGCCTTAAAGTAGTCTCTATATTGGTACTTTGGGGCCAAAGTATATACTACTTTAGGTACATGGATCCTTTGGGATCTAGCCAGGTCTGACTTCGCAGACTGCTGCCAATAGTTCAAAAGTAAAGCTCTGCGCCGGCTTACTTCCACTCCAACCCCTCCAGGGCCCAGGCTTGTGTAGATGGGTTGAATGGGACCCGGAAGGTATCCCTAACGAAGGCATCATGGCTGCTTTCATCTTCGGCATGAAGCCCAGGCTTCCAGCAGTCGCTGGAAAGCGTCGGTGAAAACACACATTAATTATAGCCCAAGCCCTATTCTAATCATGAAGGCCCCTACATTGATAGGACCGGTCTTCGAAACAGCAGCAAGAACCTGAGGGAGAGAATGGACTTCCACCGCGTTAAAGACCGCTGCTTTCAGCGTAAGTGTTCGCGGCACCCGCTTCATGAGACCACTACGCTCGAAGCACACAAATCCCAATGCAAGTCCTGCTTCGAGAAGTAGATGCAGTCGTAGATCTCTCCAGATGGAGGTGAGTGATCTGAAGCACACATGCCGCAACCAAGCATCTGCGGTGTCGAGAACCTCAAGGACATCGCAAGCAAGGTTCTCAAGAAAGCTTTGACGCTTCTGAGCATGTGCAGACATAAGCACACATGTGAGCCGCTGGATCTTCTCCTTCAGGGCTGATCGTCTCTCCTGAACACATTGCCACGGTCGTAACGAGTCAGCCCACATTGGCGCGTGACGTGAATATATGGACAGGCTCTTTGAACCTGAAGCCACGCCTAACCTTGAACCCAGACCCGGATTCCCTAAACTCCGAACCCTTGACCGTCCCCGGTTCAAAAACTCATCCCACACAAAACCCTTTATGAAGTGATTGGAGGCCGTAGTTAGTGGACCCAGCGTTCTCAGTGTGCTGCCTTAAAGTACACTACCATAACTATGGCCGCCTCCTGTCGTGTAGGGCTTATCTGGAGACGCTACGCGAATAGCAGCATCTGCTGGGGCAGGGTATGAGGACTAGCCGCCTAGACTATACTGAACTTAGACCCCTTGTATGCTTCACGGACGAAGTATGTCCTTGATAGATACGTGGACCCTTATGGAAAAAACTGACACAAAGCCTAAAAGATCCAGAAACCCTAAAACATCCCTACCCGAAGTTCTTGTTATATAGAATCCTGAAACAGAATCGTCCCAGGAGCTCCTTAACATA
The DNA here is from genome assembly GCA_003297005.1 of Symbiodinium sp. clade A Y106. Classification (NCBI taxonomy): domain Eukaryota; class Dinophyceae; order Suessiales; family Symbiodiniaceae; genus Symbiodinium; species Symbiodinium sp. clade A. The sequence goes on from BGNK01000428.1 coordinate 50,623, forward strand.
CTGAAAGCCTACTATGCAGAGAGCCCAATACCCCTTAATTAAGGAATATAGCTTAAATCATGATATGAAGCCCTACATAATTTAAGACATATTCCTTAATTAAGGGGTATTGGGCTCTCTGGGTATGCACTAAAACCCTGTGCTGAGTATTCAGGCCCCTTTACTGCGCCCTTTAGTAACCCTTAGTTTCATTGTAGAAGCCTTGAGAGGAACCCTTACAAGGAACCCTAACCCCCCTTAATGGATCCCCTACCTGGGCCCCAAAAGTATGTAGAATTATAACCTTTTATAGGTTTTTGGCCATTTGTTTACCTACCTTTGTGGGTCTAGGTAAAGGAACCTTGAACTCCCTTGAAGGACCCCTGAAAGGAACGCTTAAAGGAAGCCTAAACCCTGTTGACGGGACCCGTACAGGAACTCTATTCCAAGACCTTAAGCCTCTGACCCTGTATTCGGATTGAGGGTTTGACTGGGTCCTTGTTAAGGGAGTTAACTTACACTACCATAATAAAGAAACCAGGGATCTATAAGGTTTCCTTAAAGGGTTCAGGGTTTAGGGGGCAACCATACTATTTGCTATAGATCCCTATTACGGTAACTTAACTTAAACTCCTCCACAAGAACCCGGTTAAGGGCGTCTGCCCTAAAACCTAAACCCCTAAATCCTAAAACCTGGACATGGAAGCAATTCGAGCGCGCGACGTCGGCGTCGGTTTCAACCTGCACAGGCATTATGGCCTCTACCCCAGAGGGTCCATGAAAAAAACAGCTATTATAATTATGGGCTTAGGCCCCCGAAACCATGATAAGGATAGTCTTCTGGGCGTTTATGGACCCTTTAGGTACCTTTAGGGTTTGTAGTGAAGGGCGACATGGGGTTTGGGTGTATGTAGGGTGTTTAGGTCAGGGTTTAGTGTTTGTTCGGGTCTTGGGCTCAAAGCTTGGGTTTTTTTGTTTACGTTTTGCGGTTTTGAACTTGCATTGGGTGCAATGTCTACGGCGGACGGCTGAAGCTCGAAAGGCTCACAACAAACGGGTTCTGTAAGGATTCCTGGCGGGGGCTCTGTTCTGGACTTATACTTAGAGGATCATGGGACTTAGTAAGGTTATAAGTACCTTAATTGGGCTTATAAGTATAGTTGCCTTACTTATAACCCTAGTTACTAAGTCCCATGATCCTCTAAGTAATGATCGGTTAAGCTCAGGCTACGAGGCCACGCGGCCACACATCCCTTTTGCTTCTGCTTCTTGCTCCTTCCCCAAGCACTGCAGAAGAAGGCGAGAGACGGGGCGGGACAAAGAGAGAGAGAGAGAGACAGAGAGAGAGAGAGAGAGAGACAAAGAGCGAAGGAAAGACACCGAACAGCTCATGGGTTTCAGTCGACCAGTCACCGCGAAGAACGACGCCCGAGCACTGCGTTTCCTTCAGAGAACCAGCACATGCTTTCGGGCCTTTAGGCCCGAAGCTCACAGCATTTCAGGCTCTTGGGCCTAAACCCTAAAGCCCTAAACCCTAAACCCTAAACCCCTAAACCCTAAACCCTAAACCCTAAACCGAGCCTTGGGGCTAGGGCTTTGGGTTGTGAAGCTCAGATTTAGGGTCTCATGTGCAAGGTCCGGGAGTCCCAAATCCCGCTTCAACCCTAAACCCTAAACCCCAAACCATAAATCCCAACCCCACACCTCGAACGCATAGACAAGCCTACAACACCTCATATACTTATGTGTACATGAAATATGTGCATATATATAGAGAGAAGTGATGTTATTTACTTCTTTAGTTTGTTATGTTGATGTAGCTATACAGTATTGTTAGATAAAATATCCGGTGCCCAGATGCAAACCATATCCAGAAAGCCGCGCAAGAACCGAAAGCCCTCCCTCCAAAACTGCCCAACAGCAGAAGCAGATACTGCGCCTCCACCGGCTGGAGCTCTGCATATTGCAGAGCCTTTGCCAAATAGTGGAAATATTAGGTGACATTTTTTTACCAACACTCGCTCTTCCACCTCGCGAACATCAGAGCTGTTACTGAACTAAGTTGAGCATTACATGCAAACTGCCACCATAGAAACCTCATTGAAAAGGGGCACTAAAGATAGGGATCCAGTGGGCGCTAGCTTGCCTGGAGCCATTCAAAACGTATCTAGACTGATCCGTGGGCAAATGAGCCCATAAAAGTTCGGGCCGATGCGTCCTTTGCCGCCCAACAAACCCAGCAACATCCCCGCCTAAGAACTCGTTGTGAGTCTTAACTTTGGAGACTGTAACTAGATCTACGCCGCAGGATTGCATAGACTTAGTGACACCCGTTTTCATTTTACTGGTAAGTCGCGACATTGGCATTCCCGGAGTCACGAACCCCCCAACAAAACCATGTCATCATATATCTTAAACTTAAACACGGATCCCCATTGGGCGATTCCAGTTCATCATAAATCTGAAACACGGACCCCATTGGGCAGGCTCCAAGCACACCACGCCCCTGATCGTTGATTGCCCGCAGAGTCAAAAATCAAGATCCCGGGCTTCTACCTCCGCGGCGAGGCGCCAAGCAAACCAGGGCCCTGATCATAGCTGTTGATTGCCCGTGCACTCAAAATTCAAGATCCCAAGCTTCTACATCCGCCACAACCATGCCCACATGTCAACCAGCAGCTGGTAGAAGCAGATGATTGCCAACATGGTGTCTGTTTTGGTCCCCTCTAGCTCCAGCACCAACACCGGCCACCGCATGGAGTTCTCAACCACGGAGGAAGGGCCCGCCGGACTCTCGTCCGGCAGCTCCTCCCAATCGATGATGTCCTCGCTGGTGTAAACCCGGCTGTCGTTGCGGCCGCTGGAGGGTCGTAGTGCAGGAGGTGGCACCCAAGGCAGCGGATCTGCTACAGGAAACTCAGGGACTACAGGCGCTGCATCTACATGTATCCTCTTAACCCTAAACCCCTAAACCCTTACACCACCTCAACCCTAAACTCTTAATCCCAAACACCAAGACCCCGCAGTTGTCCCCACATCTTCCAAAATCCCTTGGTTAATCAAAATACCTTAAACCATCTAAGGTATCCTACTATAATCTACAGCATATTCCTTATATACCTAAAAATTCATATTGGGGACCCTGCCAGAATTTAAGGCATATATACTCCTTCATCAAGTGGTTTTGGAAGATTTGGGTCCATGTTGCCGATCCGCCTGGCTGCTGTGCTCAGCTTAACCCTGTGTTCTGGTCCTCTAGAGGGTTTAGGGTTTTGGGTTTAGGGTTTGCGGGTTATATAGCATTCTCGTAAAGGGTTATGTAAGAGGTACTATAAGTGCTGCCATGAGGATTCTAATATAGAGGCCTGCAGAACCAGGACAGTTTTACTTTTGTGAAGGGGGTTATGCTATATGTAGTTATAGAATATACAAGGGACTATGAAAGGGATGCGATCAGCAGTCATTCCAACCTCCAAAATACGTTGCCCCAATTTATGTACCGAGACAGTGCAAAGTAGGGCTTCTGTACAGAGAACTACAATCCGTTCTGGTCAAGTTTAAGCACTCCCCATATGGACACTGTGGACACCAGGAAACCAAAAACAAACACACCCAGAATCCTAGACCCTTAAACGAAAGGCCATCAAACCCCAAAGCCTAAACTCCCTCTAAGACACGATGATACCCTGAACCCGAAACCCTGGCCGATACTTTCAACAGTCCAAAACATAGAACTGCACTCACAATGCAACAAAGTAGCCCAGCAATATGTCGTTTCAAAGAGGACTCTTTTCCTAAAGGTATCTGGAAAACACTAAACCCAGATGGGAGTCTCCGAACATAGGGGTACCTAATTTTGGGGTCCTTATAGTAAGGATCTTACTTTTCGGGTACTATATTCGGGTCCCCTATTTTCGGAAACTCCCAGATCCTGAATCCTAAACTCAGAAGCCTGAAGCCTCAACCCGAAACCCTACTCCCTAAGGGTCTAAGTACTTAATTATCATATACTCTCCAAAACAGTAACCTACAAAACTACTACCATAAACCCGAGTACCCGATTATTGGGTCCTTTGGACCCTTAGGGCTACTGCAAGCCTAAACCCCAAAGCTTGCACCTTCTGCCCCATGGTCTATACCTAGAGTCTCCATTGTAGCTCCTTTTTTTGGTTGACCAAAATCTCTATTATAGGATCCTAACCATAAAATTGGTTCACCAAAAAAAGGAACTACAATGGGTAAGCCCTGAGCCCCAAAACTAAACCGAAATCTGTACATTGAGGCCCCGGCTGCGCCCAGCAGAAGCACTGGGACTGCATAGATGAACGTCAGGCCGCCGATGCCTCCACCTGGGCGCAAGCGCCGAAGGGTTCGAAGCGCGATGGTTTTGGCTGTCAGAGTGTGGGGATTTAGGGGTCAGAGGTTGTAAGGGCTGAGGGTTCAGGGTCAGGGGTTCTAAGCTCAAAGGCTTCAGGGGTTACAGGGGTTTAGGGTTTGGCTTGGTAGCTGGCTTGCTAGCTGGGCTTATAATCATATAGTTATGAGGCCTTATGAGGGTTTTGCTGAACATGGATAGAGACTCTGAAACACCTGAACGAAGGTTTTAATAGGGTTCTTTAGGACATCATAACGGCGCCGAAGGAATAACCTGATATCATAACACCCCGAACACTCCAAATAGCAACTCCAAATAGCCCAAAGCAGGTACCTGCAAAATCTTCCTCTGAAAGCTGTCCAGCCTGAAAGTTTGTGAATATTTCAACTGTTACGACTCGTACTGTACTGCCTCTATGCCGAAAAAATCAGAAGGATAACCGCCAGAACAAGACAGACAAAACGGAACAATGTAAGAACTCAACAGTACAGAACTGAGCATTCAGGTGTCCCAAAACCTGAACAAACTCCAAACCCTTAAACTCTATATGCCCTCAGGCCGCATACAATGAACCCGTTCAGTAAATCCTAAATTGGCAAAACCGGTGGAGAACTAGCCAGGGTGGACAGCACAAACTCCAAGGATCAAAGTACTTGTGCAGTACAGGGCCCTCAACAAAACATGCTAGTTGCTACTTTATATCGGCATTTGGACCCTAAGCCCTAAACCCCCAGAAGAATAACAATAAACTCCAAACCCGTACCGTTACAAGATGCCCAGACCTTCCAATATATTTCAGGAATAAAACATACCATAAATGATCCTAGCTTTATTCCTTAAACCAAGTAGGATCCGTAATATGATGTAAGGTCTATTCCTGAAGTATAGGATTTTGGAAGGTCCGTCGCACCTCCTCCCTTCGTCCCGAAGACGAAGTAGTCGCCAAAGGAGACAACAACCAGGACAAAGCCTGCAAAGACTCGGCTGCTTTCAGGGCACTTTGAAGGGATCCTTTAAGGGGATCTATGAGAGTTCCTTTAAGAGGTTTCGGGCTGCGGATTTAGGGCGTCGGGGGTTTTGGGGCGTTGAGGGTTTAAGGTTTAAAGTTTAAAGTTTAGGGCCTAAGTTGGACGCCTGGCATATAGATATCGAGTCGGAAATAAATATCCCTAACCCTAAATTTAAATCGACCAAGCTCTTTTAAGGACTTATGATATAAGGAAATCATAATATAAAAAGGAACCCTAGAGGGGTATGCTAATATAGGTTACATTACATAGGGTTGGGATATTTCCTATCAACAAGAGTACGCTGCTTCATGGTTGCTTTGCTCCCCGTCTGTACGGCTGTCCATCCCGGAAACACCGGTAGACCCTCGAACCACATCGCTGTTGGGAGATGTGGTTCGGAAGGCTTGGTGGGTGGGCACACCATGTAGCGGTTTAGGGGTTAGGGTTTAGGGCTATAATCCCTCAAGTCAAGACATCGATCTGCAAGGGTTTAGGGCTATGATCAGCTTTAATTAGAACTCCTACAGGCTAGCTTTTCCTGGACCCAAGAGTAACCTAGGAATAGAAAGGGTGACCTTTTTGGTTTGAAGGGGCTTATCAGGGAACCAGAACCCTTAAAAGGCAATAAGGGCCTACTCTAGGTCCTAGGGGTTTAAGGCTATCATCAGCTTTCAGGCTAGCCTTTCCTAGCCACAACCTGTTCTCCGGCTCCCCCACTGCCAATGCCCTGCAGGTTTCAGGGCTTCTGGGGTTTTGGGGGTTTAGGGGTTACCTCAACCCCAAATAACCTACCTTCTTAAGGACTTAGAAAAGGAAATCACAATAAGGAGCCCCAGAACGATTGGTTTTTCAGGGCTAAGGTAGGGTTCAGGGGCTTGTGTTTTTTTGTTTTTTGGCGTTTAGGGGTTCTGGGTTGAATCTGCATGCCGCCCTACACCTGAAACTTCGGAACCAGAGTCACCATATCTTGTAACAGGCCTTGCACTGAAGAAGCCCAGCTGCATCAGGATTCCAAATCCGGTTTGCTCAGGCCAATCCCTAAAAACATGGCAAACATCTGCAATTGAAGGGATAGCTTCTGTCTATCTATATATATATACAACCCTTATAGAACCGCAACCCAGGGGCCCAGCAACCTACTATTTAGATAAACCCTACACCTTACACCCTAAACCCTAGACATCTGGGCTTCTATCCTGAAGCCGAACCTTGGGTATAATGTAGAAGCCTGATCAATTACCAAAATCATTCCAAGGAAACCCTTATAGCACCTATAGTAAACCTTGAAAGAGCCTTGAAGGAGCCCTTATAGGAGGTCACAGGCGCACAAAGAACCTGGAGACTAAACGCATGCGAAGTGTTTTTCGTTCGGGTTTCGGGCAGAACTCGACCAGAGAATTAGGAAAGCATCGAGTAGTGCCTAAACACCCCCAAAAACCGTTGTTCTGTACACATACGGTGATATTTGGGTCAAAATCTGGAAATCTAGGAAATGTCAGCCCTAGCCTCAATGAAGTCTTGCGTAAGCGGCAGTTGTTACCTCCACACGAACTCGAAGAGGTATCTAGGTATCTAAAAAGATCTGGTTGGCCTCGCATGGGACGACGAGGGAAGGGAGTCTTGGGACGTCTGCCGTCATCAGTTTGTGCTCTGAGTCCCAGTCATATGATGTTATATGTGCCGTTGGCTTTTTCAGCGCCAGAGGTCTGGGTTGCTGTTGTCACAGTTGGCGAATGGATGCTCTGAGGAAAGGACGAGGTCTGCGTGGACGTTATCATAGTTGACCCATGGANATGTGCCGTTGGCTTTTTCAGCGCCAGAGGTCTGGGTTGCTGTTGTCACAGTTGGCGAATGGATGCTCTGAGGAAAGGACGAGGTCTGCGTGGACGTTATCATAGTTGACCCATGGATGCTCTGGGGAAAGGATGAAGTCTGGGTTGTTGATATCATGGTTGACCCATGGGTGAACTGGAGAGCGAATGTGGCTTAGGTGGACGTTATCATGGTTGACCCATGGATGGTCTGGGGGAAGGATGAGGTCTGGGTGGACGTTATCATTGTTTTGGGCCCNGTGGACGTTATCATGGTTGACCCATGGATGGTCTGGGGGAAGGATGAGGTCTGGGTGGACGTTATCATTGTTTTGGGCCCTGGATGCTGTGGGGGACGGATGATGTCTGGGTGGACGTTGTCATGGTTTTGGCCCGTGGGTGCAGAGGGCAACGGATGAGGTCTGGGTGCACGAAATCATTGAATCATGGCTTTGGCCCATGGATGCTCTGAGGGACGGATGAGGTCTGGGTGGACATGATCATAGTTTCGGCCCATGGATGCTCTGTGGAACGGATGAGGTCTGGGTGGACCTTAGACGGTTTGCTCATGGATGCTCGGGAAGCTACCAGGTTTTTTACGCGCCTGTTTCCTTATAGGAACCCTTAAAAGAACCCTACTCTAAGTATTCAGGACCCTACATTCGGGGCCATAGAGCGGAAGCGCGCCTAGGACCAGGACAGCCTGCGCCAGGGAGAAACCACGGATTTCGAAGGGAGGCTCCTTGGAACTGCAGGCTCAGAGTCCAGGGTTTAGGGTTTAGGGGTTTAGGGTTTGGCCCTAAACCCTAAACCCTAGGGGCTCAGGGAGGGCTTCGGGGTTTAGGGCTGTGTTGTTGAGTCGCTCTTCGTCGTAAGTTGGATATTTCGACCCTCTCCACTTCCACCTTTCGGGAGTCTTATACCATATTCAGGGGGTCCGCCGGATGCAGGCTAGAGGGCAGCTAGGGCTTCTTGACTCAAGGATTATGTTACAGGGTTTATGCCGACATTCCGGTTTCGGACTTCTCTTCAACCTGTAAGTTCTCGCTCTGATCCTGTGCAGATGGAGAAACCCTAGGGCTCCAAGTAGACAAATAGCACCTACTTTGGGGTCTAAAGTCTATAAATAATGCCTACTTTGGGCTATTTGGAGCCCCAGGGAAACGAAGGGATCTGCCACAGACGCACACACACACACACATGATCGTCGCCGTCGGCTTTGCTCGCCCAATGTGGTGCCAGCGATTTCTTGTGGGCTCTTACGTCTTACGTTGCACCCATATCACATTAATTAGCTTGCCGTGGAAATCGAGCAGATCATGAAGCCTGGTAAATCTGCGAGACAGGATTAAGTTTGGTAGGGTTTAGGGTTCCCTAAACCCTAAACCTGTGGGGGCCCTATAACTATAACCCCCAAATAGTAAGATTCATATAAGGAACCACCTCCCGGAGCCTTCGCCGAGACACGCGTTTATGCCGGGCTCGAGAACGAGACCCGCCGCGCGCGATTCTTCGTCGAGAGCCCGAAAGTAGGGCTTCTCGGCGCGGGAATCAGTCGCTCTCAAGGGGACTTAAAGGCGACGCGAGTCGCCTGTAATGCCCCAGGTAGACATCCGCGATTCCTAAGCTTCTGTGCTGCATCTTTGAGCACGCCAGCGCTGCTCCTACCGCCGGTGCCGCCGAAGAAGCAGCCGGGCCCGCACGCCAAATTCACGCTGCCGGCGCCCACTTCGACGACGCCGTGGGAGCAGCTACCTCGGCCGCTAGTCAATGCCCGCAAAGTAGAGTCAGAGAATGCAAAAACACGCAAATTGCTGTCGACGGGACCCTGGCGAACCAGGCCCCCGTCTTGGGCAATGCACCGTGCCAGGCTTGTCATGGCCTATATAGGGAACCCTACTGAAGGCCCAGGGTCTCTTAATCAGGTTCCTATCCATGTACCGAAATAGTATATACTTTGGCCCCAAAGTGCCTATATGGGAACTACTTTTTGAGGCCAAAGTATATATATATATATATATACATATATATACATATATATATATATATCCTGTTTGAGCACATGGACCCTAAAGGTAGGGTTATATACCCTGCCCCGTTTTGGGGGCCCCTACTTTTCCCTATGGCAGGTAGGTCCTATCCATGAAAACTAGGTACCTCAGATAGAAACTGGGTAGGTTATAACTCATGACCCTTTAGGTAATAGAGGGCCGCACTCACTAGACTAGGGTTCCTTGCATTTTCTTGCAAGGGTTCTTTAAAAGGGGTTCGTGTAAGGGTTACTACAAGGGTTCTGACAAGGGGTGTCCACAGGGGCCTGAATAATGAACATAGGGACTACAAGTGTCTACTATTGGTAGCTATTCCGAGGCTCTATTAAACCCACTACACCCGAAAACCAATGCTACTGCAACACGAATCGAAGCCGGAAGTCCAGTCGCAAAACTGATGTCCAATCTGAAGTCATGAACCGGGCCTTAATACTTACTAAGGCCTATTTAAGGAAGTACAGTCCCCTACCCCCCTCCCCCCTACCCCCCTAAGGGTCCTTATGAACAATCCGGGAAGACACTGCACCCCAATCAAAGCCTAGAGCCCTTTAAGACTACACGTAAGCTGTCTAAGCACAAACTACAGAAGGCATTTTGGCCCGAAATGTACGTACTACATTAGCACTTAGACCCTTTGGGAAACCAGCGAACAGCTCCAAAACCCCAAAACCGAATGAGCCGCGCGGCATCATCGAAGTCTTCGGTGAGCTCTGGGTTGGTTGCCCTGAAAACAAAGAAATCTTAGACGAACCCTTCCAGGAGGACCCAAGCACCCTAATGGGAGGGTTTTGTGTCTTTAGGTCATGTCATAAATCAAGAAACACAGAGACACAGAGAGAGAGCGAGAGAAGGAGGAGAAGGAGAGAGAGATAGATCGAGCTTGGCATCATAATTTGTTGTACCACAGGGGATTGAGGCATACTGGGCTCCGCAATCCCAACATGATTTGCTTGGTTGTTGGGGGGGGGGGGCGGTGCGAGGGGTTCTTTGAGGTTTTCTTTACTTCAAGGGCTTTTGAGCCGTGTTGCAGGGCAGAAAGCCCTCAGCCCTGAATGCAAACTCTAAACAAGGCCAGGACGAAAAAAACCTGAACCCTATAGAAAACCTCCCGAAAGTTGGAAACCGTACTAATTACAAATAGTGCTGGGATTCCCTACACATTATTACTCTTCAGGACTGAGGCTATTGGGTTTCCAACTGTTGGGCTTCTACTATAAGTCCAGTACCCTTATTATAAGCACTAGGCGTTTAGGGTTCGATTCAAGGTTTAGTCTCGCAATCATGAATCATGAATCCTGAACCCGATGCGCCTCCCTCTGTCCCCGTGTCTAGAAACCCACGAACGTTCAAGTCAAGCCCTAATCCGTGAATCCTGCAACTTGAATCCTTAGCCTGGGTCCTAAATCCCAAAATTTTCAATCCTAAATTATAACTTAAACATGTAACGCCTCACGCGCCTTCGAGCCGACCGACTGCGCAAAGCACGGGACGAGGCGAGTGACAACCCGCCTTAGCCCAAGTGTACGGTTGATAGGGTTCCTTAAAGGGCTCCTTTAAAAGCTCTATAAGCATTAAGGTTTCTATTGGGGTTCCTGGATTAAGGCTTCTATATGGGTTTAGGGTTTAGGGGTGCGGTTGGTGATATGAATCCTGGGGTTCCTTTAAAGGGATCTATCAGGGGACCTCTAAGGGGTTCGTTCTATAGGGTTTTTTAGGGTTTAAGGATATGAACCCTGCATTACCCATAATAAGGAATACAGAATAACTCCCATAGTCTAGGGTCATTAAGATGATGCAGGATTTATAACATCAGCGGATTCTGGGGCTTTAGGATGTATGAAGGAGACTCCGTCTCATGTTGATCCTTTGCAGCGTTCAGCATCTTTGAGGGTTGATTCCCTAAAGACCCCAAGCATAGCAATGCTGCTGGTGGGTTTAGGGTTTAGGGTTTAGTGAATCCCAAAACAGAACTTATGATAACTTATGATACACTTTGGGACAGTTGAGACTTACCCTGGACCCAAACCCTAAACCCCCAAGCCCTCGGCCCACTAAGCCCGACTCCCTAAACCGAAGCCCTAAGCCCGAAACCCTAAACTCTAAACCCGAAACTGGGCTTTATAAGTACCCAGGGAGAAAAAGTATAAACTTCTATTTCATAATGGTTCCGTTAAGAAAAAAGCATTAAAGTATGGTATTCCAAAGCCCAGGAAACCCTAAACCCCAAGCCCTAAACCCAAGCCACTCGTTTTGGGAACCAGGCCGACCAAACCCACAGCCAGCGGCGCTGCGGACATGGCGAAGCCCTGCCGGGAAGGGAATGTGGCGAATATGAGGGCTTAACAGCCCCCTACGTAAACCCTAAACCCCTAAACCGCAAACCTAAACCTTAAAAGCCCCAAGAATAGAAGTTGGGGCCTGTAGAGGGAGCTACAAAGGGTTGCACAAGGGTTCCATGAAATTTAGTTCTATGTATTCTGGCCCTGAAATTGATCTGGGATTTGGCATGCAGTAGGGCCTATAGAAGCCAAGATTTTCAAGGCTAAACCCTGAGGGTTCAAGTACCCAAACATGTTTCAATGACTCATCAGAGACTTTGCCAAATACTACATGCAAACTCCCACCATGCGAGGCCACAATACCCGCTTCTGTATTTTAGAATGCTAGGAAATCGATAAACTTTTAAACAACCTATGAGCACCCTAAACCCTGAACCCTAACCAACCAACCACCCTTACCCAGGCCCCCGGGAGGATCTAGAAAGTAGATCCCCTAATTTGGGGCCCTATACTACTAAGGGTACTTTATAGGAGCCCCCATTAAGGGATCTACTTTTTGGATCCTCCCGGGGGTCCAGGTAGAAACCCAGAACATCATCTAAATCCCCCTAGCTCTAGACCCGACGCTTAAACCCAAAACCCTGAACCCAAAGTTCTAAACGGAGAGCCTGAACCCTAGACCTTCATCACTATCCCCTGACCCTAAGGCTCTAAGGGTCCATGTACCCAAACAGTACATACTGTGGCCTTAAAGCAGTCCCTATATAGGTTAAAGGCTTTTGGGCCCAACGACCTTACCATCTAAGGCTTTTGGGTTGTTTTGAGCCTTCGGGTAAGGCAACAGCCACAACGTATGACATCATTATCCTTATGCAGGTTCAGGTAAAGTCTTGAGAAAAATCTTCCTGGGACCCTCAGCCCTAAATCCACGATCGTAACCCCTGATAAGTATCCCTCTTACATACCCTTTGTTTGAACCGTCACCCGTAAACCCACTGTAGTTCGTATAGTATCCCTCATATAAACCCTTCAAACAAGAACCCAGACCCTTAAACCGTGCACCCGCAACCCTAACCCCTCCTGAACCCACGACAGTGGCAAGGAAAAGTCCAGAGGCCTCCGAGGAAGTGCCAGAGGCACCCGGTGCCGTCCGCGGGGTCGCATCCAGAGCCTGCGGTCTCCGGTAGGTCTTTCGTCTTGGAAAACGGAGGTGGGGAAAGGTCATGGATTTTTGAGATTTCCCCGGCAAGATTTGGCAAGTCTCAACCTGGCAAGTCCAGAAGAACCGCACCCAGAACTGCATTCGCCTGCGTCGCCGGCTGTGAGGCCAGGGTGAAGGTAAGTCCTGCACAGCACGGTCTAAGCCCCAAACCCCCAGCCCTGACAGAAACCCGAAGCCGTGAAGCCCTAAACCCTGAGCCCTAAACCCCTAAACCCCAACCCTAAGCTGAACAATGCTAAGGATCAGCCATCTCGGGGGGCATTTCCACAGGTCCCAGGCGCCGCCGAGACCCTGGTCTAGAGTGTAATGTAGGGGCCTTAATACATAGAATAGGGTTTTGGTGGGTTCCTTGTTAGAATTACAGTATTATATACCCCCAACGCTATTCTAATTATCAAGGCCCCTATATTAGGGACCTTACACAGGAAAAGTGCGAAGTGTCCTGGACCTTATGCCCGAAGCTTTAGACTTGTCACCCGCCTCTTTTACCATGTTTCCCTAGCTCTGGACTTATGACCATGAACTACGGTTGATGATATAAATCCTGCACTACCTTCATGACTATGGTATGTTCCTTATTATGGGTTATGCAGGATTTGCATCATGAACCGTACCCCTACCACAACCTTACGGACTAGAATTTCAGGGTTCTCAGAATGAAATAGATGGACCAGGAAACCTAAAAGACCCGAAGCCTATAGATCTCTATATCACAAAATCGAACCCATGTATGATCCTTTCTATATACATACATACATATGTGTATCTGTATATATATATACACACACATTATATGCAACCCAAACTCGAAAACATTCAAGTTCAGAGAACCTGCTGCACCACAGGCCATAGCGCAAGCCGCAATACCGGCGCCTTCGATCGAGCCAGGTTCCGCTTTCATGCTTGGGGTTTAGGGTTTAGGGAAATAGATCCAGAGCCTAGGTGCTTCCTTGTCCGATGGGGATTAAAATAAAAGTCGTGCGTCCGCAATATAGCAGGGTTGGACAGCTCGAATAGTTCAAGGCATTGGGGGAATTCTACATACAGGGCAGCCCATTAGTTTGAGTCACTATCCTGCGTTCTTCTTGTCCCCGTAGCAAGCGGCAAGCTCAATATCGCATCCATTCAACTCTGACGCACCGTGCAGGGAACGGTTGTAGATCAACGTTCCGTAGTAGGTTCAAAGTACTGAAATTTGCTCAGCAATCCTTCCAAACGCTGTGCAACTCAAATCTATGCTCTTATCGGTTTGACCCTCAATAGCTTGAAACTTTGGAGCGTGCACTAATGCAGCCCAGAGAAACTTAATCACTTGCAAAGTGTCAACAAAGCTGTTGAAACTGCTGGCACCAATGTGTTTCGGACTTGTGAACTTTCTCATGATACTCTGGGCATATGGTAGCAGCCGCAAAGTTGGAAGATGCGCACCGAAAATTCCGGCACCCAACGACTGGAATAAAACACATCTTCCAACTTTGGATTCTTCCAAATTTGCAACCTTCCAACTTTCGATTTGAAGCCTCAACAACGATCCCAAATGCACCAGTGACCTGGCCCGCTTGGCAACTGAGGATAGGGACACTAATTTTTGAAGCAATTCAAACGGAGTTCACGAACTCAAACCCAAGAACTTGAAGCCGAGTCCGTCTTCAGGTTGCATTTTAAGTCGACCAACATTTTGAAGCGAAGCCTGCCTCAAATGGTTCAAGATTTTGAAGTCCAGCTCCTCTCAAAAGCGCATTTCAATTGGACTTCACTAGCTCTCACCAACCGAAATTTTGAAGCCGAGTCCGTCTTGAGGTGCATTTCAAACAGAGTTGACAAACACATGTCGACCAACATTTTGAAGCCAAGCCTGTCTCAAATGGTTAAAAATGTTGAAGTGAAGCCGAGTCCGTCTTCAGGGTGCAGTCCAAATAGAGTTGACAAACACATCTCGACCAAATTTTTGAAGCCAAGACTGTCTCAAATACTTCAAAAATGTTGAAGTCCAGCTCCTCTCAAAAGTGCATTTCGAACAGAGTTCACGAGCTCATACCAACCAAAATTTTGAAGCACACCGGTGCATAAAGAACAGAGTTGACAAACACATGTCGACCAAGTAATTGCAGTTTCTCTCTCTCTCTCTCTCTCTCCGCAATACTGGAGCGGTCGTAGAAATTGCAGTTTCTCTCTCTCTCTCTGCAATGCTTCCCACAAACCGAAAGTTGGAAGATACCGTTGCCGCAGGAACCGGTCCAAATGCCGGGACCTAAAGTTCAAAGATGCCATAATAAAGAAACCATATCATTTACTGTAGATTCCTCTTATGGTAACTGAAATAGATTTCCTTAACAAGAACCCAGGAAGGAGTTCAAACAACCCTCATGATGGGGCCAAGTCAGACCCAAAGTTGGAAGATGCCGCTGCCGCATCAACCGTTCCAAATGCCGCCTTCCAACTTTCCGGCGGTTACTGTAATCCCAAAGGGTCCAAGTATCATTATGGTATATACTTATAGGGTATTTTGGGGGTCTAAGTATATACCATAGTGATACTTGGACCGTTTGGGATGTTTAAGGCGGCACCGGAGACTGGACCCATAGCTACTTCGTTTCCTTTTCTGCATGTAAACTCACAGACTGAAGAACCATGTCTCCATACGGTTACAGCCAGGAGCACCTAAAGGCGCACTGTCCAGTTCAGTTCATTTTACCTGCCCATGGGATGAGATATTGACCAGTTTTAGACGGTCGAGGGTTCGGGGGTATTTATTTCAGAGCATCTGTGCGACTGGTTACAAGTTGTGGTAAGTCGTCATCTGTCTAGCGTACACATGAGCAAAACTGGTGCACACTCTTCTCTGTCTGACGACTCTTATCTAATCAACCAATCGGACAAACTGTCGAGCGCAGATGCGGAGCAAGAACTCAGAAGACTAAAACTATCCATCAGTGAGGGTTCAGAGAATGTGAACCTTCAATATGGCAACAAGTCCTGGGATCCTCTCTGTGCACATCTCTCGAGACACGACCCCCCGATTACACAAAAACCTAAAAACCCATGGCATCGTGAGCCATCCCCCCCCAGAAAACAAACCCCCGATGCAGCAGATTAGACTACGTACAAAACCCTAAACCGCATGACGTCCGTGCATCCAACCTTGTCGGCTTGCTTGCTGCGGACAATGGGAACGAGCCTGGGCGTCCCGGGTCTTCGGGATTTCAGAGCTCAGTGCACATAGAGCTTGGGAATGCAGGGTTTGGTGGCTTAAGGTTTATAGGGTCTTTCGTGGAGTTCAGGGTCTCGGATCTTTATTTGAACAAAATATATTTCGGTCTTCAGCGTGCTGAGCTGCCAGTAAAGGATCAGCCGTTTGCCCTGATCCCTAAACCCTACCCGGACCCCAACAGCATGTAGAGCAAAAACCCTTTGTAGATGTTGGACAGTTCTTGTATCCATTGTTGAGGGTAAAGTTTAGGTAACCCACACTTAGTTGCTGAGTTCATAAGCCCCCAAATTTATACACTCTCAGTTTATAGTGGGTAATACTATCCAAAAAAGTGTAAAATGTATCCGCTCAGCTACTAAGTATTAATCAGCCCCCCTATAACACCTAGACCTACTGAACCCTACTTTTTTGTAGGTTCCTATTATAAACCCTAATATGGGATTTATAGGGACACCCCAAGCCCGATACCTAGGTAGTATATACTTAGGGTCCTGTATACATACTTTACGGCCTTAGTATATATTATATAAACCCTAAACGGCCCTAAACCCTGAACCCAAAGGGGAGTTTCCCGAAAATTAGGAGTACCTTATTTTGGGATCCTTATACTAAGGATCCTACTATTTAGGGTACTAGTTTAAGGTCCCCCATTTTCGGATTCTCCCATATAGGTGCATGGAGCGCAGGGCCCTAAGCCCTACCGCCCTAAAACAGACCTCGGCACGACCCGACCCGGAATGCAAGACCCCTGAAGAAGGGCAGCTGTATTTGTTTTTTTTTGTTTAGGGTTTAGGGTTCTGTATGCTACATACAGCTTTTTTGTTTGAAGGGCCCTTCTCGAACCGCCTAATGGTCTCCCAAAACAGGTTCAAAGCCTCCCTTGAAGGCGAGCATGTCAATGCGGCATCTTATGTGCAGGTTTACGGTTTCGGGTTTAAGGTTACATACATTAATATAGATAAACAGAGCATATCTGTCTGGAATAGGGCATCCGAGGCATCTGAACTTCTACACAAACTTGGTACCGGGTAAACCCAGAGCCCTCGATCCCTAAATGTTGAAACCCGAAACTTACAGCCAAAAGCACCCTGCACAACTCCCTTGCAATCCTCGTCGAACCCTCGCAAGACTCCAGAACCCTAGACATTCTGTAGAACCCGCATAAACCCTGTTAGATCCCTATAAAATCAGTACAACAATCCTTGCTTCAGCTTCCCATAGAACGCTTATACAAACCACAGGACATAAACTCGTCTAAAACCTCCAATCGGGAAGACAACCTATGGAACCCGTAACCCAACAAAAACAGAAGCTTCGCATCGGCCCTTGCACAAAAGCTATAAACATGACGGCAACTTGCAAGGTTCGAAGCTGAAACCTACCGATCTTCCAAGCGCACGGCCGCCATGCGCTTTGGGGTCTCTCGTCGGGTCGCCACCCAGGTTTTCAAACCCCCCAAAACCCCCTTGAGGCTGTATGCCTGCGTGCAGGAGTTGTAGTAGCAGTAGTAGCAGTAGTAGTAGTAGTACTTAGGGGCTGAGTACCCTAGCCCAAAAAAGGTTAACCTTCCAATTCTGGTAGGATTATATAAACCCCAAAAGGTTAAAGGTTACCTACTCAGCTACTAAGAGTAGTAGTCGTCGTCGTCGTAAACCCTAACCCGACACCCCAAAAACCCTAAAACCAAACCCCGGACTCCAACGGCTGAGTTGTCTTTCAGGACGTAGGGACGGCACAAGGTCTTCAAGAGCTGCAAAGCTGTGGGTTTTAGAGCTCTTCGGACAAAAAGTAGGTTTAGGGTGCTTTAGGGTTTAGTTAGGGATTTTATCGTGCTACTACACTGTAAGCCTTTGAGCTTGGACCTGACTAGACCCTGCAGACTTTAAACTTGCCCCCAAAGACTGGAAGGCTAGATCAACCCCTACCTAGAGCAACCAGGTACCCGAGACTAGAAAATGGTACATGTACCAATTCTTTAGGGTCATGTCCCCCTGTTAAGGCTACGTTGGTTACTCTCGGTAAACCCTGGGCCTACTTAGAGGATCATGGGACTCAGTACCTGAATTGGGGTTATGAGTATAGTTACCTTACTTATAACCCTAGTTACTAAGTCTCCTGCCCCTTCAAGTAAGGGCCAGGTCATGCTTTTTCTAACCTTAATCCCTAAACCCTAAACTAAACCTAAACCCTAAAAAATCCTAACCCTAAACCCTAATCCCTAAACACTGTATGGTACTCCAAAGCCCAGTTTTTCTGATCGTTCAGGCTCGGAGGAGGGCTTTCCAAGGCGGCGGAAGCCTTAATTTCGGCTCACAGCGCCTTCGACTCAAGGGCTCCTCCTAAGCTTTAAAGGGGCCTTAATTACCTAGGGTTCCTAGGGTCTGTTTTGGGGATCATTTAAGGGTTCTATACCCACTACCAAGGGCTATAAGGTCCTACTAGCGGTTAAGGGTTTAGGGGTTTAGGGTTTAGCGGTTTAGGGTTCTTGATATAAATAGGAAACTATTGGGTGTCATAGTGCCAGGGTTTCTTAATCAGGCTCCACATTAAGGCTATTTTGAGCCTTAAGGTATGTCCTAGACCCTAAACCCTAAACCCTGAACCCTAAACCCTAAGCCCCTAAACCCGTAAACCCCTAAACCCTCAACCCGGCTATTTTGAGCCTTAGGGTAAGCCTACTGGACCGGTTTGCTTACGTGTTCGTTTTCGTCCGAGGGTTCACAGGGCTCGTGATGGGTTGTTAAGGGGTTTGGGTTTGGGGGGGGGATTTGGAGTTCAGGGTTAATGTAGGAACCTGATTAAGAATCCCTGGGCCTATAACCCCAAAATAGTAGGATTCATATAAGGAGCCCTAACAAAGGCCCAAGGTTTCTTACTCAGGTTCCTACATTAAGGGTTAAGGGTTTAGGATAGGGTTTAAGGTTTAGGGTTCTTTACCATAAGAGGTTACCCCAAGGCTCACTATTCAGGGCACTATAAGGGGTACGACAAGAGATACGACTAGAGTCACTAGAGAAGCGTTACCAGAACGGGTACTGCAAGGTGTACTTTTAGGGCTAGGGGTTCACGTGCCCGTGCTCGGGGGGGCCCAGTGTTACACCCTACACGCCCCCACATGGACTCCTCAAATGCCCCAAATGCCTGAGATGCAATTCTAAATTCGCTTGGTGGAGCCTCTGAGTTCGCATTAAAAATTGGCGCTTGCTGGAGCGCCAAGGTGCAAGGCCTGCACCTATAGGATTTACATATCGAGGACAAGGGGGTGATTGCTTGGGGTTTGCCGTTATCCTGAAGGCGCTTCTGCCCAGACATTAAAAGAAGGCAGAGCCATCAACGGCCGCCAAGACGATGCTCACCTGAACCTCGGGGAGCAGGCTGTCCAAGGTTTAGGGTTTAGGATGTAGGATTGTAAAATTCAAGGTTTGGGGTGATGGTGCTTCACGAGCAGGATAGGCTGCAAGAAAGCCTCCTAATGCTCTATTAAGAGTCTCAAGTGGAAATGTTTATAGAGGCTAGATTAATTCCCTAGAGACAAGGTTTTGGACTTCTCTCGGATCCGGTCTACAGTATCCTGATGCTGCTTGGGGGTTTCTGACTAATTACCAAGGGCTCCTTACTATAACTTAGACTGCGGTTATACCATAGCAGAGCCCCCTGCATAAAACAGAAACAACCTATTCCAACTACTGAGACCATCTATTTATGAAGGCCCCTGTATGAAAAACCGACCTCGTACCAGAAGACTGGAGACCGACACTCGCAAATCCTTAGTTTGCCTAGCCTTAAAGCCTTGCCCTAATCCTTTTAGGGTTTACGGCTGGGGGTTTAAAATCTTAGAATCCTCGAACCCGAGGCCCCAAATACCCTATACCCTAAAACCCGAAACCCTAAAACCCTAAAACCCTAAACCCTTAAACCCTAAAACCCTAAACCCGAAACCCTAAAACCCTAAACCCTAAACCCTGGAACCCTAAACCCTAAACGGGGCCCTAAACCCTGGAACAAAAAACCCTAAACGGGGCCCTAAACCCTGGAACCCTGAACCCTGGAACCCTAAACCCTAAACGGGGCCCTAAACCCTGGAACCCTGAACCCTAAGCACTAAGACCGTGGAAGCCGCTCAGTAACTCGAAAGCCGCTGGAGCGGGATTTTTCGAAATGGGAGTTTCCGAAAATAGGGGACCCTAATATAGTACCCTAAATAGTAGGATCCTTATTTAAAAGGACCCCTATCTGAGGTAACCCCTATGTTCGGAAACTCCCATGAATCGATGCTGCCGCACGGGTTGTAAGCTTTAGGGCATAGGGTGGCATAGGGAAATGCCATATTGAGCATGCAGTCTCTTCTCAGTGCTGAAAGTGTCCCAGGTGCCTAAACCCCTAAACCCTAAACCCCTAAACCCTAAACGCTAGACTCCCAAACCCCAAGCCCTTAGCCCTGCTGAGGTGCACCATCCCGTGCCGGAAGCTAAACAACTCAAGATCCTTCCTCGGCTAAGGCTAAGGGTCAGGGTTTAGGGTTTGGGGTTTAGGGTTTGGGGTTTAGGGATTGTTGTTTAGGGTTTGGGGTTTAGGGTTTGGGGTTCAGGGTTTGGGGTTTAGGGTTTGGGGTTTAGGGTTTGGGGTTCAGGGTTTAGGGATTACTGGGGCCAGTTGACATATATTTTAACTCCTCGCTTGGAGACAGAAACCCTCGACCCTAGACACAAAAGCTCCGGCTGAGGCCAGTGCATTCCCTGCAGGGACTTGCCCACGTCGGCAAACGCCCCGATCACCTGGAAGCCAACTTGTCATGGACAGAACCTTAAACTCTCTAAACCCCATAGGAATAAATATACCACATCTCGGAGAATTTACTATCGTTAAGGTAATGCAGGACTGCACCGATTGGGGCCTGGGGCCTTGCTAATGAGAACAGGGCTCGGGAGGGAATCGAGTTGATATCTATTCCCAGCTTCACAGCAGAGCTAAATTTCGTCCCTCGGGGTGATATATGGTGTGCACTACCTCAACTTAACGGAATCTTACCTATTCTACGTTTCTTGACCTGGGGCATATACCACGCCCAGGCCCTGAGCCTCCACCCTCCTATCCAGAACGACTTCTCCCACAGCGATCACCGATGCCCATCGCTACGTATGCACACTCTCGTGAGGGGCCTCGTGCGGCATACGTATCATGACAAAGCAGAAAGAAGAACCACGAACACGTAAAGCCTCGACCCGAAACACAGACGCTTCAACTTGAAAACCATGCTATAGATTCCGTAGTATATTTTGGGAGGTTACCTTTAAGCAGTACGACAGTTCACACGGATACCTTGGTAGGTTCGGGTGCTGGGATGTGTATTCTACGAGTATTTTGATAAGGGGTCTGAAGGAAACGAATATGTAATTCTTCCGACCCCCACATTACATCCTCAGCCCTACCTGTCCATGTGTAGAGATAGCCTTGAGAGTTTACAGTAGAAGCCCAAAAGTTGGAAACCCAATAGCCTCAATCCTTAAGACTAATGTATAGGGAATCCCAGCACTATTTGGCCAAAATCCGGTTTCCAACTTTATGGGATTTACTGTAGGCCTTTTGCCAAAAACTCAAGTGGGAACTCGAGGTTACCCTAAGGGTCCAAAGGACCCAATAATCGGGTACTCGGGTTTATGATCGTAGTTTTGTAGGTTACTGTTTTGGAGAGTATATGATTATTAGGTACTTAGACCCTTAGGGTTAACCCTCGGGATGACCCTGAACGGTTCACGCGCTACCGACTTGTACTCTATAGCAGCAACACGAAGCTGCAGGACATTAAAAAGGGAATCTTAAATTCGTTAGAAGACGGTGCTGGGAGGGCATAGTATAGTATAAGTGTGTCAGAGAGAAGAGGATACTCCACTTCTACAATATATTCAGCGTTTACGCCAAGGGGCAGCTGCGCCCGTTTTGATCTCGTTGATCTTGGCCTCAACATTCCTCAGCACATGACACACGCGACGCCCCTTTCTGATAGGATTTGGGGTTTAGGGTTTTGGGGTTCCTATCCCAAACCCCCAGGGCCCCTAAACGCCAAGCCCTAAACCTTAGCTCTTGACCCTAAACGTGAACCCGGAAAGCTTCCTTTCTATTCCGGACTTCTAGGTTCCTGTTTTCCCACGGATCCCAAGAATCTATGTGGGAAATGCATGCCAACCAGAGTAGTTTCAAAGAAAAGCCACGTCAGTCATCATTCAAACTTCTATGTTACTTTGGTTTGTGGTAATATAGGGGCCTTCATAATTATTAGAATCGGGTCTTGGGGCCCGTTATACTATACACATAATAAGAACCCCCCCCCCAAAAAAAAAAGTATAGGCAATTACTTAGGCCCCTATGGTATTTGCACCGTCGACCTTTGGTTGGACCATCGAAGGATTAAAGCCACCTGAAACCGTATCCCTATTACATACTACCATTCTGGAATTCGGTCCCAAACGGCCATCGTTATTATGGGCTTCGGGACCTTATTCCATACTAGTGCTTTATGGACCCTCTGGCGTAGAGAATCGCAATAGCGTTTTTTGGTTCAGGGAGTTCAAAACCCTCTACGGACGGCGAGACCACTGACACTCCGCAGGGCTTAACTACTGCTCGCGGTCACGGCAGACAAGCCTTTCACTTACCAACCCTAAACCCTAAAACCCGAAACCCTAAACCCGAAACCCTTCCTTAATTCACGGTTTAGGGTTTGGGGTTCCGGGACAAGCCTGAATACTCACGTAACGCTGATACTGAGAGTCCCTCTTGTAGTAGCCCCTTATAGGTTTTGTATACCACAATACCTGGATTCCAGACCTGCCTTTGCCCTAAATCCTAAACCCTCCGTTTAAGAAGCCTTCAATTTCGTAGCCTCAAACATCCTTCAACTACTCAACCTTGAACAAAATTTCTTCTGTGCTTACATGCTTGATGGTTACAATTATGAATGATGCCCTCAACCTTGACCAATACATTTCTTCTACAGCTACGTCTTTTTGTGATTTCTTGACAATTCTACACCTAGTTGCTGAGTTCATAAGCCCCCAAAAATGTACACTTTCAGTTTTATAGTGGGTACTATTATCCCAAAAAGTGTAAAGTGTATCCACTCAGCTACTAGGTACAAATGATACCCTCAAACCTAAACCCTCTAGACCCAGGCCTACGAAACCGAATGAGGAGAAGCCTCTGGGTGCGGAGCTGCGGTTGGGTCACCAGAGAGCCAGGATGTTTCAGGACCTGTGGGCATAAAGTAGGAGCCTTAATACTGTACTTAGAATAAGGTTTTGAGGATGTGTATTATAAATTGAAGAGGGCTAGGCCTAGGGGATCTTCTAAACTTTGCCGACCCGTATCTTAGGCTTGGTTTCGGGTTTAGGGTTAGGGTTTAGGGTTTAGGGTTCAGGGTTTAGGGTTTAGGCTTAAGGCTTTCTGGGTGTAATGGTTCAGAGATCAGAGATTGAGGTTACGCAATGACAGTCCCGAGCCCGGATGTTTCATCGTTCTACACAGTTAGTCGTACGCTTCAAGGGAGAAATAATACTAAGTCTTCAAAATATGCATTATCCACCGCCTCTCGCCCTCTCTCTCTATCTCTTCCTCTCTCTCTCTCCGTCTCTCTCTCTCTCTCTGTCTCTCTCTCTCTCTCTCTGTCTCTCTCTCTCTCTCTCTCCCCGTCTCTCTCCCCTCTCTCTCTCTCTCTGTCTCTCTCTCTCTCTATCCATTTGTCTATAATTATCGATCCATCTGTCTATGTAGCGGTGTGAGCATCATGAATACAGAGGTGTAGGTATTTCGCACAGTTTATATATATATACATATGTATATATGTATGCATGAAGCTTACAGGCTGGCGATCAAGTGTTGGGGGTTCTGGCTTTCTAGGTTCCGGTCTAATTTCTTGGGTCTAGGGTTTGTAGCGATCTAGAGCTGACATGGTCAATGTACAGTTTTAGGTTGCTGCATGCCGCTCTGACAGCAAGTAGCTGGACAGCTTCTCAAGACATCTGAAATTTACAATCGGGTAGGAGCAGTAGTGTTAGTAGTAGGAATCGCAGCAGCAGCAGCAGTAGTATTTAGTAGTGGTAGTAGTAGCAGTAGCAGCAGTTGTAGTGCTAGTAGCAAGTAGTAGTGCTAGTAGTAGTAGTAGTAGCAGCAGCAAGCACAAGACGACTCTTCGCCCCGCTTGACGGTCCCTTTAGCAACAACCTCCTTAATTTATAACAAATCCAGATGTACACAGAGCCAGGTTGAGGTTTTTCATGTCATACAATAGCCGGAAGAATGAAACTGGAGCTCTTCATACCAACAGTAGTCAAGGGCACTTCTCACGCTGACCGCCTGTGGGATGCACTTTGCGCAACCCGGAAACCCTATAAATCCTGAACCCTAAACCACAACCCCCGAACGTAACTTGGGCTCTTCCCCTAAGGGTCTAAGTACCTAATAATCATATACTCTCCAAAACAGTAACCTACAAAACTACTATCATAAACCCGAGTACCCGATTATTGGGTCCTTTGGACCCTTAGGGTAACCTTGAGTTCCCACTTGAGTTTTTGGCAAAAGGCCTACAGTAAATCCCATACTTCCCTAAACCTTAAGTCCTAAACCTTCTACCTGCTTGCGGGAAACGGTTTGGTTTCCTCAGGCAGGGCCTGGGTCTGCGGCTTGGGGAGTTCAGGTTATGAGAACCCTGTACCATGCCATTGCCCTTAAAGGCGGTATATGGGTGGTTGTCAAAATTATGGTCCCTTTTTGGGCCCCTACAATAATACGGCACCTAATATTTAGGGTATCCAAAAAGGGACCCTAATTTTGACAACCACCCATATGTAAATGGGGTATATGGCCCCAAACAGTAGGCATTTAGGGTCCAATTGAGGGTAGATGGAGGGCCTAGGCAACCTTATGTTTGTGTATTTAGTGTTTCGGTTAATTTGTGATGGAACGAACAGAAACAGGACATTGTATGAAATGTCTAACTAAGCTATAATAGAACATAAAACACCCGAACAGATACCTAAGCAGCTAAATATTTTGGTGGTCTGGTTGTGGGTCGAGGCAACTGTTTCAGTTTGTAGGGTTAGGCAATGATAGGAAGATAAAGAACAGAAAAGGCTAAATGTCTGAGTTACGATAGGACAGTAAACGTGGTTCTCAAAAAAATCTGAGTTGCATATCTGGATACGTTTGCAATGAGCCAGTTGCCTGACATGTCTCAGGTCGGCGCAATGCTCTCGAGTGCATCCTCGCGTCCCGTCACCTGCATCAGGATTGATCATTGTGCTGGCACATGTAGTAGCAGCAAAGATGCTGACATGTTGAAGGGCGGCTGAGACATGCTGTTTATTACTACTAGCTTATTGCACCCTAAACCTACTAGCATCTTTGGGCAACAAGTCACTATAACTCACCTTCATTGCATTGACGAACCCTGCGCGCGAACCTGAAACCAAAACCGTCATAGTAAAACTAGAGTCACTATGATGGGGGATAATACTACAATGAGGGATACTTTAAGGGTCTTCAACACAAGGGTTGCTATTGACTATAGCAAGAGTTGAGATAAGAGTCACTATAGTAGCGGTTGCTCTACATTAACTAGGTTCCTGAGTATCCCCTTTATAATGAGGGCAGCCTTTTCCTCCTAGTTACTCTGTTTTAAAAAGGAGACACCGAAATAGAAAGGGCAAAAGGGTACTACTCAGGAACCCCTAAATAAATTTAAACCCTAAAACTCTAAAGCCCTAAACCCTAAAACCATAAATCCTAAACCCTACTATAGTAACGGTTCCTCTACGCTAACTAGGTTCCTAAGTAGCCCCTTTGTAATAAGGGTAGCCTTGTTCCTACTGATTACTCTGTTTGAAAAAGAAGACCCCAAAATGAAAAGGGCAAAAGGGTGCTACTCAGGAACCCCTAAACTATAAACCCCAAACCCTGAGCCCTAAAAACCCCAGACCCTAAAACCCTAAACTCTAAACCCCAAATCCTAAACCCTAAAACCCTATACCCTATTCTGCCGCGAGCGGAAGCCCCGAGCCTCAACCATGGCTTTCCAGGTCCGTCGCACAAAGTCCGGATCCACAAACATGGGCGTCGAGTCCTCATGAGCTTCGGGGTTCTAGTCCCAAAGGGTCCAAGTAAAACAGCGGGTCCATAAACACTACTATTATGGAGTTAAGTCCCCAACACCATAATGGGGATGGTCTTTCAGGGCCTAATTCCATAATAGCAGTGTATATGGACCCACTGGGTAATAGTAATGCGGTGGCCCGAATTACGGGCTCGAATAAGGAAAACACGCATGAATTAGGCTCACTGGATGAAAGGGCTACCACAATATGGTAAATACTTTGGGGGGGCACATGCCTCCTAAGTACCTACTTCTATGTTACCCGGAACCCTTTGGAAGCGTTTCAGGTCCTTTCAGGTTCAGACCCTAAACCCTAAACCCCTAGACCTAATCCCTAAACCCTAAACCCCTAGACCCTAAACCCTAAACCCCTAGACCCTAAACCCCTAGACTCCTAAACCCCTAAACCCTACAGATTAAGGTTTCGTGAGCGTGGGGTTCAGGGGCTCGGGGTCTCGGGGCTTAGGGATTTGGACTTCGGTTGCTTCCAAGTCTTGTTCCTTGCCTTCCCAGACATCCCCAGAGACTCCATTATGGAATATTCCTAAGAGATCCCTAAGGGTTGCTTTAAGGGACCTATAGGGTTTAGGGTTTGATGTTCCCAGAGACTCCAATACCCCTTAATTAAGGAATATTCCTTAAATCACATTAAGGATCCTACTATAATTTAAGGTATATTCCTTAATTAAGGGATATTGGAGTCTTAGGGTCCATACTGATCGCCTTCAGCCAGCAAAGAGCGTGTGGTTGTGGAAATTTGGGGAGTCTGGAACTTTAGGGCTTCTAGGGTTTGGGGTTTCTTGTTTCGGTCTGAGGTTTAGGGTTTAGGTCTTGAGGTTTTGGGGTTGTTTAGGGCCTAATTATAGGGTTTAGGGCTTTTCGCTTTGAAGCTAACCTGGCTGCAGGCTGCCTCAGCATGGCATATTTGATGACGTTCCCATCTGATGCTCCGACCCCCTGCTCCAAGCCACGAACTCGATACAACGTTGAATGAACCCACGTCATGAATTTGCATCTCTGCACCCGAACCCTTAACCTGTAACCGCAAGCCCCAAACCCGAAACCGTGGACCCAAAACCCCTAACCTCATAAACCTCAAATCCCAATTCCCCAACCCCACAGTACTACGGCCGTAGACCCTAACCCGACAAGCCCCAAACCCTCCATCTAAAACTCTTCTACTCCTCACCCTGACTGAGCTCTGCGCCCACGATGTGACCATTAACATGGAAGCCCGAATGATTATACCCGGGGGATTTCAGCTTCGGACTGAATTGGTGTTTAGGGTTTCTACCTGTATTAGGGATTAGGGAACCGAAACTTACTGCCCTGTTCTGGAGCTTTAAATTCAGTTCAGTTCAAGTTAGGTGAGCGACACCCGAAATCCAAAACTCAAACGTCGCAACCCTTAAAGCACAAACCCATGGAAACTGCCATGGAAATCCTGATGGCCTTCACGCTCTGGAGTTTCAGGGCTACAGGTAGGCCCTAACAGAAAACCCTAAACAAAATCGTAAAGCCTAGGTCCTACAACCTACAAAACCCTTTAAGCCCTAACCAAAAAATATCGCTAAACCCTCAACCATAAACCCTAACACCAAAGAATAATCTTAAACCCTAAACCATGAACCCTAAAACCAAAAAATATCCCTGAACCCTAAACCAAAAACCCTAACACCAAAGAATAATCCCTAAACCCTAAACCATGAACCCTAAAACCAAAAAACATCCCTTAACCCTAAACCAAACACCCTAAAACCAAAAAATATCCCTGAACCCTAAACCAAAAACCCTAAAACCAACAAATATCCCTTAACCCTAAACAAAAAACCCTAAAGCCCAAGAATATCCCTTAACCCTAAACCAAAAACCCTAAAACCAAAAAATATCCCTTAACCCTAAACAACAAAAAAACCCTAAAACCAAAGAATAAACCCCTTGTTGAGCCAAAGCTCTCGACCCAAAATCTCCAGAGCAGTCGAAGACTCGACCTTGCTGGATGCAACTTAGTAGCAGAGTTCATAAGCCCCAAAAAGTGTACACTTGTAGCTTTGGCTTTAAATTGGGTAGTATTATCCCGAAAAGTGTACACTTTTAGTGTTAAAGTGTGTAGTATTATCCCAAAAAATGTGCAAATTTAGTGTTAAGGTGGGTAGTCTTATCCCAAAACATGTAAAGTGTATCCACTCAGCTACTAAGGCAAGAGGGCACGGCAGCCCTAAAACCACCACAGAAAAGGCTAGGGTTTAGGGTTTAGGGCTTCAGGCTCATGGGTTACTTATGGGGTTCATTTAAGGGATCAAAAAGGGTACCTCAAGGGTTTAGGGGTAACCTTTAAACTTTTGGGGTTTAGGGCTGAGGGTGTAGGGTTCGTATGGGTTTAGGGCTTACGGATTTCCGTGTTGCCTCGAGGGGAGGGGCAAAAAACGAGCGCTTGAATTCTTAAAATAAGTGCTACGTGCGGAAGCCAGTGGACTCAGAGCCCAAGTCCTTGAAATCCCGCGTATGGACTTTAGACTCCGGTTTAGGGTTTAGGGCTTTAGGGTTTAAGGGGTGTAGGGTTTAGCAGTATCATCGCGATCCATTTAGCTTTGACTGCTCGGTTGCACGAATCAAAACCCAGAAACCATACTCTGAAACACCTTCCCTGCCCTTGAATTCTCGGAAAGCCCGAAACGCTGACCTTCAAGCCCTAGTTGCTGAGTTCATAAGCCCCCCAAAATGTACACTTTCAGTTTTATACTGTTGATGGACAAAATCGTGCATTACTTTAAGTACCCTAAACTATGGGAATTATGGTATATTCCTTAAAATGGGTCATGCAGGATTTTGTCCATCAGCAGTAGTGGGTACTATTCTCCCAAAAAGTGTAAAGTGTATCGACTCGGCTACTAGGAAGCGGACCTGCAACCCTCCACCCCTGTAAAGGCCTGAAGCTCCCCAACCCACCAGCTCTTGGGCTAAAGAAACCGTCCTGTTCCTCCGCCCAGAGAGCCCAATACCCCTTAATTAAGGAATATGGCTTAAACTATATAGGGCCTCATATTAGGATTTAAGCAATATTCCTTAATTGAAGGGTATTGGGCTCTCTGAGCGTAAACCCACACTAAAGCCTGTATGAAACCGTCACAAAAACAACAACCCTAAACCCTACACCCTGCAGAACCCTTGCCATAGGAACCCTCAAAGGAGACTCCCAAACCGGGAGCCCCCTAAACCCTAAACCCGAACTGGGTATTTGGGATAGGTTAGAAGGTAGTTCAGGGGGTCTAGGCAAGGGCCGTATATCAGAGGATAGTTGGGGGGTCGAGGAAGGAACCTTTAAAGGAACCCTTCAAGGAGCCTCTTAGGGGGACCCTATTACCATACCCCCTTAGAACCATAATAAAAATGTAGTTCTTGGGTTTTATATGAAATTAAATAAAACAATCCTAAGGAGACTATAGAATATAACAGCCCGACAAGGAAGCCCTGTTACAGGAGTCATTTCCAAGGCCCCTGGCCTCCATCGCTTCTTTCATCCGTCGGAATCGGAACTTGATGTCCGCTTCGCGGCAGGGGGTGGTCATGTAAACCTCGTTTCGGGGGGTTTTGGGGTTTGGGGTTCTACCTAGAGGCTCACACCCTACCCCTTTTTTAGGGCGCCTACTTTTTAAGATAACAGACCCTAACCATGAAACTAGGCATCCTAAAAAAGGGTAGGGTATGAGCCTCTAGGTAGGATGCAGGGTCGAGAGGTTTTAGGGTTTAAGGCCTAGGGTTTTGGGAGTACTTTTGCTTGGTTAACCGCTGTTTGGGGTTTTAGGGATAGGTGTATGCGTTCAGGGTCTTGGGGGTTTAGAAATTTGGGCTTGGGGTCTAGAATTTTGGGGTTTGAGGTTTAGGGTTTGGGGATAATTAGTTACTACAAAGCCCCGGGTTTTTTTAATATACGGTTTTGGTAGGAAATTGAGTTTTAAAGCTTATAGGGTTCATTACAGCTTTAGGGCGAGAAATTCGTCCAAGCAATCCGGGAATTGGAAGAAGACCGATGGCCGTTGCGGATGTTTGCAATGGGAAGAGATTTTTGCGTCTTGGCATAGACCAGCAGTGCAACCAAACCTGGTCGCGCTGCGGTCACAAGGCCCTCCAACAGAACCATCCGGAACTGCGAGGGCGACTTTCATGTCCCCTTCTGCAAACAGCGCGCCGTAGATGCATGCATCACTGCAGTATTTGAGGACGCTGAAACTTCTCCACGGGTGCATCGCGAACTCCCCTCTGTGCCCTGTTCTTTACGTGCACATCACCTAGTTGTGCTGCTGTCGGCACTCCGATGCTCGTGACGGGAGTGTTCGTGTCTCTCTCCAGTGCCAGCAGCTGGCCTACACCTCGTCGCTTTTCTATTCGAAAACATGCCAGTGAAACCTCAGGAATCACAGTATTGTAAAAAAATTGAACGCCAATATTCGATTCCAGTGCCGACGAAATGAGGCTACCTTGTAAGTTCTCACAGCTTGCCATGTCACGAGAGTCTACGATACTCAGAACCCCGACAAGGGACCCAGACCAAGAATGGAACACCGGTCACCAACCCAAACCCTATAATCTCGGGGCCTTAACAATCCAAATGGATTTAGGGACATGTGTATGTACAGGCGCAAGGGTACAAGGTCTAACGGGATACTCTTATTTTAGAGATTCAGGGCTTTAGCCTCAGGTTTTAGGGTTAAGGGTTTAGTAAGGGGTAAAGGTTTAGGGGTTCTACTTACTTACACAACATCAAGCACTACTGTAGAACATATCTGAGCGGATTGCCTCCTTTGCTGCAGCTTTGGGGAACTGCTCCTGGAAATCTCGCGCTGAGGCACCAGGGTAGTCAGGCCCTTGGAGCCGTGGCTCTAAATAATCAGGGTCGGTTTAGGATGTAGCTCCTTTCAACGTTAAGGCTATGTCTTCACGTAGCAGGTAAGTGTTTGGGCCCTAAATGTTTACACTAGGGGCTTGAGCTTTGTCAATTTGTATTCGCCAAGGGTTCCGTATTATGTGATCATTAAACCCAATCATCTACCCCGGAACCCCAGTCTAAAAACATCTCGTCATCCAGGCCCCGGTATCATACACAGAGAGCCCAATACCCCTTAATTAAGGAATATACCGTTTTATACCTTAAACTATAAGGGGGTTCCATATTATGATTTAAGATATATTCCTTAATTAAGGGGTCTTGGGGTCTTGGGCTCTCGGGTACTATATTGGCACTTTTAGCCGAAAGAGCTGAGGATAAGTCCACAACAAAGGAATACAGCCCTGATGCTCTTCAGAGTCATGCCATCCGACAAAGATTGCTAGTCACTTCTATATGGACCCCTAGGATTTGTAGGGTTTAGCTAAACAACCCCCAAACCTTGGTAAGTTAATTGCGGAACACTTAGAACAGGCCATTATTCTACATACTTTTGGGTCCAGGTAATGAGGTTTAGGAATGGCTTAGGGCTTGCAGGCCTCTGTAGAAATAGCTCTCGCCTGCAGAAAGCCAGCAACCATACACCCTATAAGGCCTGAAGCAGCCTACCGCTTGCTTCAATACAGGGGACTTAATAATTAGAGCAAGGTTCTGGGCTCCTATAGAGTACACTTGTACTAAGGAACTTTCAGGAATAATATTGGCAATTATTGCGGCTTCCCCTAAGGGTCCAAAGGACCCAATAATGGTACTCGGGTTTACGATAGTAGTTTTGTAGGTTGCTGTTTTGGAGAGTATATGATAATCAGATACTTAGACCCTAGGGTTCCGTATCAATTGCATGCAGCGGCTTAGCGGCTTAGCGCTTGGAAGATCACAGCTCCCACAACAGCGAAAAACATGACGCAACAAATTAACACGCACCGAAACATCCAAACACAAACCTCACCCCCCCCCCAAAAAAAAAAAAAAAAACTAAACAAAACCTCCCCAAAACTCTGATCCCTAAACTAAAACCCTAAACCTAAACTAAACCTAACCCTAAACCCTAAACCCTAAGCTAAACCTAAACCCTAAACTAAACCTAAACCCTAAACCCTCATACCCTAAAACTCTAAACTTCCCTCCTACACTAAGCCTAAACCCTAAACCCTAACCCCCCCCCCCCTAAAGATCCCTTTAAAGGGAACCGTTTTGGGTCCCTTTAAAGGGAACCCTAAAACCCCTAAAAACAGCTCGGCGCTCTCCTGGAAGAGCCGCCAGGCCTCCGCTGCCTCCGCGGCATCGCTGAGCTCGGCTTCCTCTTGGCTTTGGGTTTCGGTGTTTTTGTGGGCTTTGGGGTTCCTTTAAAGGAACCCAGAAGGGTTCTATAAGGGATCTATAGGGTTCAGGGCCTCTGGCTTCGGCTTTCGGAAAGTACGGTTTAGGGTGCAGGGTTTAGGGTTTTGGGATTCATATAGCTTAGGGTTTAGGGTTTATAGGGTATAGGGCTTCCTCTTGGCTTTGGCTTTCGGTGTTTTTGTGGGCTTTGGGGTTTTGGGGTTCTTTTAAAGGGACCCATAAAGGTTCTAGTTTAGGGTTCCTTTAAAGGGGTCCTTTAAAGCTTATCTATAGGTTTTGGGGTAGGGTTTTTGGCTTCCAGTTTTGTGGGGAGGGTTTTGGGGTTTGGGGATCTATAAAGGGTCCCTTAAAGGGATCCATAAGGGGTCCCTTTAAGGGATCTATCAGGGGTTCCTTTAAAAGGACCAATAAGGGTTCTACAAGGGATCTAAAGGGTCCCTAGGAGTTTCGGGTTTAGGCTTTGGGCTTTCGGTTTTGTGGGGTTTAGGGGGTTTAGGGTTTTGGGTTCCTTTAAGGGATCTGTTAAGGGCTCTACAGGGGTACTGGTTTTGGCCCTGGGTGTTTTGTGGGCTTTGGGGTTCAGGCACCCATAAGGGTTCCTTTACAGGTTTAGGCTTTGGGCTTTCGGTTTTGTGGGGTTTAGGGGTTTTGGGGTTCCTTAAAGATAGGTTTTGGGGTAGGGGTTTGGGGTTTTGGGTTTAGGGTTCTTTAGATCTACAAGGGGCCCCTTAGAGGGATCTATAAGGGTTCCTTGCAAGGGATCTTTGGCTTTCGGTGTTTTTGTCGGGTTTAGGGTTCCTTTCAAGGAACCCAGAAGGGTTCTATAAGCGATCTATAGGGTTTAGGGCCTTTGGCTTCGGCTTTCGGAAAGTGCGGTTTAGGGTGTAGGGTTTAGGGTTTTGGGATTCATATGGTTTAGGGTTTAGGGTTTGTAGGGTTTAGGGTTTAGGGATGTTTAGGGTCTAGCGTATAGGGCTTCCTGTTTGGGGTTTAGGGGAGGGTTCTACCAGGGCTCTACAAGGGTACCGGGGTCCTATAAAGGTACTATAAGGGTTTAGGGGTGTGGCTTTGCCTGTCGGTTTTGTGGGCTGTGGGGTTTAGAGTTTAGGGTTTAGGCTAGGTTTGAGGGTTTGGGCTGATTCTCCAAATTGAGTGGGGGCAGTACCCAAACCCATAGAGAACCCTTAATGGTAACCCTTATACATCCCTTAAAAGGACCCTGTTAAGGAACCCTAGTTACCAAGTCCCATGATCCGTTAAGTAATTAGGGTTTAGGGGTTTGGGTTTAGGGCCTTAAACCCTAAACCCTAAAACCCTGTAATTAAACCCTAACCCCTAAAACCCTAAAACTCTAAACCCTAAAACCCTAATTAAACCCTAAAGCCCTAAACCCCAAACCCTAAAAAGGGTTTACGGGGTTCCGGTCTGGGGCTTTGGATTAGAGGCTCCTTGGCCATCTCAGCATCCGCCAGCTTCATTTGCTCCTGCAGTCGGATGCGTGTGGAAGCCGAATTACGGGGTGAAGACCTTGAACCCCAAGGCTATACCTACCCATGTGTATATATATAGATATGTATATGTATATGTATATATACTGAGGTCCGGAAGCTCTTACATAGGAACCCCTTTAGGGCCTAAACAGTTTAAGGATGTATTCTAAGGGTCATGCCGTGCCTAGCTCTGCTTCGTGCCTAGCTCTGCTTCGCGGGCAAACAGCATTATGGCTGGTATCTCATGAACACATAAATAAAGTCACAAAGGAAACAACCTTCAACAGGGCTGTTGCTGAACAAGTTCTGCGTTATCTATGAAGCCATGTAGACTGACATATTGATGCCATAGTTGAGAGTACTACAAGTAGTGCAAGGCTCTGTCCATCAGCAGTATAGCCTTCTAGGGAGGGCTTGAGGTGAGCCTACTGTAGGGGCCTTCGTAATTAGAATAGGGTTTGGGCGGTATACTATACCGTAGTTACATTCAGGAACCCCCCAAATCCTAGTTTAATTCTTAAGGCCCCTACGGTAGGGGACTTGGGTCTTCAGAGTTTAGAGGTGGGGCTTGCAGGCTTTGGTTTCCGGTTTGGTTTTAACTCAGGGTTTTGGGGTTTGGGGTTTTGGGTTTAGGACCCTAAAGCCCTGAACCCTGAAATGCGTAAAACCGATATGGGTGGTTGTGGAAATTATGGTCCCTTTTTGGGTCCTTAATGTAATACGGCACGTAATATTTAGGGTGCCCAAAATTAAAAGGGACCATAATTTTGACAACTACCCATATAGCTCCCTCATAAAGCCCTTCGAGTATCCTCAAAGGCAGCCTGAAGAGAACCGGGGATCATCAACACACACATAGCTCTAGACCCACCCCCGTCGAGGCACTCGACCATACACCCAACCCTTATAAGGGTTCCTGTACCCAAATAATGTATACTTTGGCCCCAATGCACATATATAGGGAGTACTTCAAGGCCAAAGCATATACTATTCGGGTAAATGAACGCCAAAAGCCTCTCAACCCAAACTTGCAACCTAACAGATCGGATCTCCACGTTAACAGGAAGTACTATCGGGGGAATTTAACAAAAGTCAGAATAGGGTTCTGGGGTACATTATACTGTGATGTCGCGCTTTGAATAATAGCCCCCCCCNCCCCCCGACCAAAACTTTTGGCTTGAATAGTCTGGTGTCAGTGACCCCTCGGACCGCTGAGTAAGTTAGAAGGGAATTGCGGGGTCGCAGGTTTGGGGGCTGGCTCAGGGTCTGGGTGGCTTTGATTAAGTTAGAAGGGAATTGGGGGGTCCCGGGGTTTGGGGGCTCGTTTAGGCTCAAGGGTGAGTTAAGGTTTTAGGCTTAATAGGTCGGGGTGGGGTTTCGGGTTTAGAGAGAGTTTAGGGCTTCAGGGCCAGGGTTTTAGGGCGAGGGGTGGGCTTAAGAAGGTGGGGTTTCGGGTTTAGGGAGTTTCGGGCTTCAGGGCCAGGGCTTTAGGGTTTGGCCATAAGATTGACCATCAGCAGACAGGACAGTCACCCCCAAAAAAACACCCA
Source organism: Symbiodinium sp. clade A Y106 (assembly GCA_003297005.1). Classification (NCBI taxonomy): domain Eukaryota; class Dinophyceae; order Suessiales; family Symbiodiniaceae; genus Symbiodinium; species Symbiodinium sp. clade A. The sequence continues at coordinate 86,034 of BGNK01000428.1, forward strand.
GCCAAAAAAAAACGCATTAATTAGGACCACGTTTTTTTTTTGTGATGCGGGCTCGAATAAGGAAAAACACGCATTAAAGAGGCTCACCGGATTAAATAAGCCACCAACTTATAATAAGGAGCCCTATCAATCGTATAGGGCAAGGAGCCCTATTTTGGGCAGGTCCCTAAACACAAAACCCTGAAACACCAGGCCCTAGTCCCTAAGCCCCTAAACCCCAAAAAATAAACCCCAAACCCTACCTTAACCCTGAAGAACCTACCTTTTTAAGGACTTATATAAGGAAATCATAATAAGGAACCCGAAAACGGTAGGTTCTTCAGGGTTAAGGTAAACCCTAAAACCAAAGCCCGAAGCCCTAAAACCTGAAACCTAAACCCCTAAAGCCCTGAAGCCTAACCCCTGGGATCTGGCTTCCGCAGCAAACCACGTCCGGCCTTCTCGATGACGTCCCTTGCAGGGCGTCTGATTTCTCTACCCTAAGGGTCCAAGCAGTCCTTATTGATGGTTTTTGGTACCCCTAAAAAGGCCCCAAAATCCTATAACAAGGAGTACTTGGACCCCTAAATTCTAGTGATTCAAAACCTTTGGGGCTTTCGGGGTTTAGGGCTTTTTGGGCTCTGGAGAGTTTCAGGGCTTAGGGTTTTGGCCTTTAGGGCCTTTAAGAGTTTAGGGCTTAGGGTTTAGGGTTTTAGGGTTTAGGGTTTAGGGTTTAGGGTTTAGGGTTCAGGGTTTAGGGTTTTGGCCTTTAGGGGCTGGTGGAGTTTACGGGGGTTTGGGTGTAGGAGTTTTGAAAAAGTCATGTTAGTCTCCGCCAGGGGAGAGAGTTTCTTTCCAGAGAGTTCCCCACTCAGCTTTAATTACTTTCAGCCCTGACCTCCACACCCTCTTAACAATCATTTGGGCTTGCACCATCATGAGCACGAACGATCCAGTTTACGATCAATGGCCCAGGGCAGACACCCACGATGGAACTAATAGGGGTCAGGATTACCTACACAAGCCCACACCCCAAACCCCAAATCAGTAGACCACAAACCCTAAAATAATGAGCCACAAATACCATCGAAGCCCGCAAACATGCCTCCGCGCAAAAGCAAGCAACTCAACCCCCAGACAACACCTCATCCCTAGACCTCAAAACGCAGATTCCTGAAGCCTAGACTCAAGAAACACAGAACCCTGAACTCTATCTTCCCACTTGCAAACAAGCGTCTGAATCGACCTCAGAAAGGACAGCTCTCCGCTTCATTCACGGGCATCCATTGGGTTGTAGGCTTTAGCTGTTAGGTTTCCAGGTTTAGTGTTTGCTTCAAATTTCGGATTCGATGTTTTCTTGGTGGGCCTTTAAAGCCTTTGATTAGTAAATAAGATCCTCTTAAGCCCAATAAGGGAAATTGTACAATGTCCCAAAGCCCTACCTAGTTTTAGGTTTCGGAGTGGGGTTTCGAGTTCAGAGTCAGAGTAGAAAGTTCAGTGGGGATAATGACCCAAACCGGGACAGTACTTAAGACCATTAGGGTTAAGGCCCCAGGGTGTAAAGATGTCACATGGGGCCCTAAATAATTACTGATTAGTACTGATTAGTAGAATATTTGTAGTTTTTCACGCCCCAGTAGTAAACAACCCTAAACCCTAAATCCCTAAACCAAATAACCTACCTTTTGTTCAAAGACTCTTATCAGGAACTCAAAAAACGAACCCTGAAAAGGTAGGGTCTTTGGGGTACAAGAAACCCCCCCAAACCCATGGAGAGTTCGTCTCGGGGTCTTTTGGGCACGGCTGCCGGGATAGCGAAAAAGGCTTAGTACTGAGGCCACTAGGTAAAATCTAGCCCTAAGGGCCCAAAGGACCCAATAATTAGGTACTCGGCTTTAGGATAGTAGTTATGTAGGGTATATGATTATTGGGTACTTGGACCATTGGGGAATACAGGGGAAGAAGCAATCGGAACAAAGGTTTGGGGTATACTAGGCTTTTGTTACATGGGGGGGGCTATGAATGAACATCATGAACATTGTTCCGACCCCTACCGGTAGAATCATCACCGTAACAATAACAGCGACAATAAACACATCACAGTAACATAAACAACAAAAACATAATACGGAATAAGATTTGTAAGGCTTGGGGCAACCTTGCCAGCAGAATCGGGAACAAGGAGCAACAAAGGAAGCAACACCCAAACTCCAAGCACTATGTATCAAACAAACTACGGGCATAAGCATAGGCCCCTAAGCTTTCAATCCTCAAGACTTCATGGCTCCAAGAAGAAAGTGCAACAGAACAGTCTTGGAATCCGTATGGGAAACTCAGAGAGCCCTCATAAACCGTAAAGCCTAGAGCAAGGCTAAGCTGCTTCTGCTGGTGAAACACAAAGCGATAAAACCCTAGATCCTAAACCCCTTGTAGCCCCTTCAGGGCCCCTTCCCCTAGGAATCTAAGGACTCATATATTAAGGCTTTTGGGCCCAAAGACCATACTATATAAGGCTTTTGGGCTATTTTGATGCCCAGGGTTCAGGGAACCCCAGTAGCCACTAAATCCCCCTGCGACCCCTAAGGGCACCCTTGAAGGAATGAAGAGCCCAAGATGTAACCACTCCTGTAACCTTTGGAGGCACCCCGGAAGCCTAAACCCTAAGCAGGCCTAACATTCCTGAATCCTCTGAATAGAACCCGTTAAGGAACCCTAAATCCCAAACCCCCCAACCCCAAACCCTTCAGTGAAACCTCTAAACCCTAAACCCCACAACCCAAGATTCCTAACCGATGAAACCCCTAAGATGGCCGGGGAACTGAAGAAGCTGTGGATCAATGCCCAATCGCCACTGTACCACCTCGCTGTCATCCTGCTGGGGGTTGTCCGGGCCTGGGCCTTTGGGTTTAGGGCTTTGGGCAGAGTTTAGGGTGTATGGGTTTAGGGTTGAGGGTTTAGGGGATTAGGGGTTTAGGGGTTTAGGGGTTTAGGGTTTGGGGGTTTAAGGTTTACGGGTTTAGGGGCTTTGGGTTTGGGGATGTTGCTGGGGTTAGAGTTTAGGGGCTTTGAGGTTTTGTGGCAAACACAATACCAATGAGCTCCTATACAGTAGAAGCCCAAAAGTTGGAAACCCAATAGCCTCAATCTTTAAGAGTAATGTATAGGGAATCCCAGCACTATTTGGCCTTCATCCGGTTTCCAACTTTATGGAGATTACTGTAAGCAGTTCTTGAAACCCCCAAAGCACGAGTGCCGAAGCTCGAACTCTGCAGACCACGAATTCGAAGCCACCAATCATAACGCTACGCCCATAGGCCCCGAAGTAGTTCCTTTTTGGGATTACCTTATAGAATTCTAAATATGAACCCCCAAAAGGAACTACTTTGGGGCTTATGGGTGGTTACTTCATCGTTCAAGTCCAAATTGGGTGCCTGGTGTAAACTGGAAACAGCAGGCCCCCTCCCGCCCGAAACACCAACTCAAGATCACCGAAACCTTGAGTAACGCTACGACTTTGGCCTTTGGGAAGAAACACAAAAAGGCTCAGCCACAAATGCGCAAGCAAGGAGCTGCACAATCGATGTAGGTGTTGGGAGATATTATGGTATCCGCAGAGCGGGTATTTAATGCTCGGGGTCGAATATCCGCGTGTCCTTCAGCATCTGCAGCTTCTTGTAGAGCCTGGGGCCATTGGAGGCTTGATGTGTCGCAGTGTGTAGGAGGCTTGGGCCGTTGAAGTGTAGGATCTCTCTTCAAATCTTGTTGGATTCCTAGACCCTAAACGCGATTCCTAAACCCTGAACCGCTTCTGTGCTTGATCTACGGGTGAGGACAGGAGACGGAAGCCTGCCGTGAATCTTGTGCGCCTTGGAACCCAAATAACAACCAATACATTGAATACTCCCCTAGAGTTTTTATTCTTATAAACTTAACATTAACAAGCAGTTGCTTAGGTCACCAAAGACCCTACTCAAAAGTGTTGAATCCTAAGGTCAAAAAAGTATATATTCTGGCCTTAAAGTAGTCGCTAATCTATAGGTACTTTAGGGCTAAGGTACATAGAATTTGAGAATTATTTGGGCACCTGCGCCTTTAGGGGAATCTTGAAGCGGAATGCCTGCACCCAGTTCAATGAGCTCAAACAGGATTCTGGGTATTTGGCATGTCCATAACGCCATCCGACCCCAGCGTCAGAACCTAAACCCTAAAACCCTAAACCCTGAACCCGTAAGACCCTAAAACCCCAAACCCCAACACCCTAATCCTAATCCCCCACCTACCGAAACCCTAAACCCTAAACCCCTAAACCCTAAACCCCCCTAAACCCCTAAACCTTAAACCCTAAACCCTAAACCCCTAAACCCTAAACCCTAAAACCCCCTAAACCCCTAAACCATAAACCCTAAACCCCTACACTCCAAAGGGCCCTGAACCCTCAACCCAGGGGGCCTTGAACCGCAGACCCAGGGGGCCCCGAACCCCTAAACTTCGAGGGGCCTTAAACCCCAAAATGTAAGGGGGCCCTAAACAGGAGTCTCCGAAACTAGGGGTACCCTTTATAGGGATCTATAAGGGTTCCTTTAAGGGTTCGGTCCTATAAGGGATCAATAGGGTTTAGGGTTTGGGGTTTGGGAGTTTCCGAAATTAGGGGTACCTTATCTTTGGAGTCCTTATAATAAGGATCCTACTATTTGGGGTACTATACTAGGATCCCCTATTTTCGGAAACTCCCCAGCCCGAATCCCCTAACACCCTAAGGGGCCCTAAACCCCAGTTTCAGGGCTGGCCTCTCTGGCGAGTCTCCATTCTCCGGCTTGCTGGTCTCGATCGGGCGGTCCTGACCTTTGCTAGCTTAGGGTTTAAGGCTTAGGGTTTAGGGTTTAAGGATATAGTCATTATGGGTTCAGGCTGGGTAGGCTTTAAGATTTAGAGATCATAGGGTGTCTTAATGAAAAGTATAGGATTTGGGGGCAGAGGTTAGACGATTACTATAGATTTTGGAAACTGTAAAAAGGTTCGGCTATTGAATATTTGGCCCGCACCGGCCCGCCTCGTTGCTTGACACATTCACCAAAAGCATTTTCAAAGATACTGGGTTCCTTTTGCTTTCGCCTTTAACACTGCTTATGGTACCCATAACCAAGTGGCCTGCTAGAAGCATAACGCTAAGGGTCCAAGTACTCCTTATTATAGGACTTTGGGGCCTGCTTGGGTGCCAAAACCCATAAATAAGGACTACTTGGACCCTTACGGTAAGCGTAAGTGGCTGCTACGAACCCTAAACCCTAAACCTTAAACTCCAAACCCTAAACCCTAAACTCCAAACCCTAAACTCTAAACCCTAAACCGTGTGAATGGGCTTCTGGGGTAAAACCGAGGTATCTGACACACCTCGGAGGGTTCCAGGAACCCACCCCCAATGCTGAACTCGGGAGACGAATTGGGGTTGGGTATAGGAGGTAGGGGTAATATATAGTTCGAATAGGGTTCCTTTAAAAGGGGTCTATAAGGGTTACTATCAGGGATCCATAAGGGTACTATGATATATAGGGGCCTTCATAATTAGAAGAGGGTTTTGGGGCACATTATACTTATAAGAAGGACCCCCCCAAAATAAAATCGTATTGGTATATTATCAAGGCCCCTATTTTACTCAACTCGGGGTCGAATTGGGGTTGGGTTTAGCGGGTAGGGGCAGGGCTTTGGGAGTTTTTTTGGTGGGTTTACGGTTTAGGGTTTACTGCTCCCGGGCTTTGGGATGTTTAGGGCGAAGGGCTAAGGATTTCGGTTAGGGATTGGGGCGAGCTTTCGGGTGTAGTGCCACATAGGATCCTGAAAGGTATGAGCCTAATTCATTCCCAAGAGGGGTCCTTTCAGGGTTCCGGTTACTTTAAGGGTTTCTATAAGGGTTTAGGGCTCTTTTAAGGGTTTCTATAAGGGTTTCGGGTTCTTTTAAGGGCTTCTATAAGGGTTTAGGGTTCATTACCGACAGTTCATGGCCTCTGACAGGCTTGCAACCCACCAGATGGTTTATAGGGGTTTAAGGGATCAGGATTGTTTCGGGTTTAGGGTTTAGGGGTTAGGGCTTCAAAATGCTAGCTACACGTTTGCTGGCGCGTGCTGAGCCCCACATAGCCCCACTGGGTTCCGTGCTTTGCCTTGCGATGAGGACGCTGTTCAGCATTTTCTGACAGAGGAGTATCCGAAAATTAGGGTACCTTATTCTGGGGTCCTTATAAATAAGGGTCCTACCATTTAGGGGTATATTAAGGTCCCCTATTATACTATTTTCGAAAACTCCCACACAGGAGTGCCGCGATGGAGAACAGAGGCACGCACTACTGTAGCTTATGAAAATATCCTAGGGGATGCCTCCTTCCGAATGTGGCATCGGTCTTGACAGTGTTGATTGCACGCAAGAGGAGCAAGTAATTGTGTGCAGAGCTCGCTGCATGCGGCTTTACAGCTCTGGCTGAGAATAAACCTTGGGTGTACAGGTGATGCTCCCCAAAGTACGTAGTATAGGTAATTATTAAGCCCCTACATTTTGCCTCGGGCTCAAAGCTCCGAGCAAATACCAATGGCAAATAAAACCCCTTGCGAAACGCAGGGTGTTCCTGGTTTAAGGATCTTCTCTACCTTAAACTACCAAGCCCCACTTTTTTGTAGGTTCTTATTATGAACCCTAATATGGATTTTATAGGGACCCTACAAAAATGTAGGTTCTGGTACATTCAGGTAGGGGTGTTACAGGGCTTTGGGATTACAGGGTTTAGGGTTTTGGGACTAGGGTTTAGTGTGGTCTATCGCTCCCTATCCTTCTGGTTTACTTATGAAGATCTCTAGGAGCTGGAATAAGGAGGCTGGTTAATACGCCCCGCAAGGCATGTTGGAGTAAGATACCCCCCTTGACCCAAATCCCTTGCATATCCACTTCAGGCGGCTGACAACAACTGCTCCGCTCGGAGCACTCCCAGGATCTCAGGAGCCACTAAGGCTTGGAAAAAGTCCGAGGTGTGCAGCTTGGCATTTTCCGAGCTCAGGCCTGCCCACCGGCCTGTCACACCCCAAATTGGCCTTAGCATTTTGCTTGCTTTCCGCCTCCCCACTGCTTTTGCCGGTGGTTTCGCCACTCATAGCGGCCCTTTGGAAAAAGGGTCTCCGGTGCGTCATGTGTAACTGCGCTCCGTTCTGTATGGTTCATCATATGTGGCTTTGTGGAGGTTTGTGGCTGTGTGGCCAGCTGTCGGATGTTGGCAGCCCGAAACCCCTCCAAACCTAAATACCAATGTACCCAACACCCCAAACCCTAAACCCCTATGTAAACCCAAAGCCCGTAAACCCTAAGCCGTACACCAGCAACATGAAGCCAAAGCCCATTACCTGCCTAGACCCCCACTCCCCACCATTCTGGAACCGACTCCCTCCGAAGCTAGATAAGACACAAGACCCGCATAATAACTATGAAGCGTACTCGGAGGGGGGCTAAACCTGAACCCTAAACCCCTAAACTCTAAAGACCTAAACCGTACTTGGAGGGGCGGAGTGGTGCCCAGACCTTCCAAAATCCTGTAACTTAGGAATATTCCTTAAATGCTATTAGGGATCCTTGTATTATTCAAGGTATATTTCTTGATTAGGGGGTTTTGGAGGCTCTGGGTGGGTGCCCAGCGATCTCTTCAGCACAGGTCTGGCCTTCTGCTCCGGAGCAAGGGCATCCATGATCTGCAGAGCTTGGGGTTTCAGGTTTAGGGTTTAGGGATTTATGTTGGGTACTGCCCCCATACAGTAACAGTCCATTATAGGGCTACTATTGAGGGCCTAATATCTCTATATCATGAATATTATCCAACTGTTACTGAGTGAGGGCAGTATCCAAGATTTATGATCTGCCGAGCCCAGAGACTCCATTATCCCTTACTACCTTAACTTATAGCCCAAAGGGTCCAAGTATCACTATGGTATATACTTAGACCCCCAAAATACCCTATAAGTATATACCATAATGGTACTTGGACCCTTTGGGTAGTACGATCCTTTATATGACGTAAGGACTATTCCGTAATTAAGGGATATTGGAGTCTCCGGGAGCCACTCAAGGTTCAGAGGTTTAGGGTATAGGGCTCTTGTGGGGCCTGTTGGGGCCCTCTGGTGTTTAGGGTCTATAAAGGTTGAGGGTTTACGGTACGAAGAACATGGCATAGGCCAGGGTTTGTTTAGGGTGAGGGTAAAGCTTACGTTACGGGTTTAAGGAATTATGGGGACCAGTTAGTGCAAATTATCCTGAACACGAAACCTTGAACCCCCCCTGGAACCATCTTTAGACAAACGTTGGGTCCCGGAGTGTTGCGCGTTTTCGAGTTTAGTTAGGGCTTTATGAAGCAACCAAAGGAGAAAGCAAGCAAGCAAGGAAGCAAGGACTGCAGGAAGAAGGGGCTGTAGTCTTTGTAGTAGTGGCAGCAATCGTGATTATCAAGAGGAGATGCAGCAGCAGAAGTGCCAGGAGCCAACGTCGACGAGGACGGCCACGATGGGGTAGCTGCAGCAGCAATGCCAGATAAAAATCCGTGATCCGTGATCCTGAAACCCTGAAGCTTAAACCACAAACTGAAACCGCAACGGGTGCTTCCCAATTAGAAGGCCTTCTTCTTGGATCCCTAACGAGCACATCGCTCTCAGCACAGGACCCCAACAGAGGATTCCTAACACCCTACCCTAAACCCTAAACACTAAAACTCTACATATCCTAAACGCCTAAAACCCTAAACCCCAGAGGCAGAGAACTCGCCCAGTCTCATTCCTAGGCCCTAAACCTTAAACCGCCTAAGACCCTAAACCCCAACTTAACACCCAAAGGCTCCATGTACCCATATAGTAGGTACCTAGGCCTTAAAGCACCCATATAGGGACCCCTTTAAGGCCTAAGTACCTACTATATGGGTACATGGAGTCTTAGGGACAGAACACCTCTGCCGATTTCATTCCCAGCCTTGGCAACCTCGTCTTCTTGCTCGCCCTTCATCGCCTTGAGCTGCCGATAAACCTGCGCATTCTCTTAGGTGTCAACTATCCTAGGGAAAGCTAGTTGCTGAGTTCATAAGCCCCCAAAAGTCTCCACTTTCAGTTTCATAGTGGGTACTATCATCCCAAAAAGTGTAGAGTGTATCCACTCAGCTATTAGGCTTACGTGTCCAGTATCCTAGGGGCACTAAAGCTTAAGCTTTGAGATTATTTATATAGGTTATCATGGCCCCAAACGGGTAAAGGTCTCCTACTCTACTACATGGCTCTTCGACAAAGAAACTCGTTGCAAGGCACCTAGGGGCCTTGCGAATCAGAATAGGCTCCTTTAAACATGGCTCCATAAGGGTTTAGGGTTTAGGGTTGAGGTTATCATGAGGGATTCTAGAAAGCTTCTATACAGGAGTGGTTTTATCAGTTTAAATACGTAGAAGAGGGCAGTCGATCAGGCCTACCGAGCCTCGCTGCACTTCGAGGTACTCCTAGAGTAGAAAAACTCCACACAAAAAAAAAAGATCCCAATCCGAAAGGCTCTGAAAGGGTCAACCGGAAGGGCTTAAACCGAACCTGTGAAAGTTAAAGGCGCGATGTAAGCGTAACCCCTGAACCCTGAACCCTAAACCTCAGGCCCTACCTTAACCCTGAAGAACCTACCTTTTTAAGGACTTATATAAGGAAATCATAATAAGGAACCCTAAAAATGTAGGTTCTTCAGGGTTAAGGTACACCCCATGGAGTTGGGTTGGCTTACGTTTTAGTTGCTTCCTGTGGTTTTCGGGGGCTGGGTTTGGGACGGAGGAGTACTGCAGTCTCCAATAGCGCAATTTGGAATGTCCTTGAACGCCAGAGCCTACCGGTGGTTCCGGGTTTAAGGCCAATCCGTTCTACGCTGGCCGTGGTTCTATCTAGGTGAGGGTCGATGCTGCTAGCCGAGAGTCCAGTGTCAGTCTGGCGTGCATTCTTTTGCATTAAACAAACCGTGGTGTGTGAACTTGAAAAGTGTGGCCTTTTCGACATAGCTCACGGGAAGCTCATAGCTATAATGTATGCACGTATGAGTTTTTGTGCAGCGAGAGGAACGAAAGAAAGAGACATAGAAAGAGGCAGAGAGAGCGAACAATAAGACAAACACACACATACGCCAAACAACAACATGTTCCCGTACACTTTCAGAGACGGAGCGCGAGCGAGCGGGAGAGAGACGAAGAGATCGACAGAATTCGAGGTAGTGTGGGGGGCAGTGGGGGAGAGGTCCAAACAAGCATATGGAATCGCTCAGCTAGGGGGCTAGGGGAGTTTCAGACAAAAGGGGCCCCTTTCGATAGAACCGAAAATGAAGGGTCCCTGCTATCAGCATCCCACCTAAACCCTAAGCGAGATCCTGATAAGCGCCCAATAAAATCCTAAGTTTTCTGAAAACAATCTAGCTTCTGCAGTCGATTACCGCACCATTCCCACCGGCGTTCCAAAAGCCGTAACCGTTATCCTATTTTTCCGGAAAAGGGTTTTGGGTTTTGGGGTTAGTGGGTTTAGGGAGGCTTAGGGAATTAGGATGAGGAGTTGAAGAGGGGTTTAGGTTTGGGGGGTGTGACGTTTGGTGCTTTTAGTTCGGAATCGACCCAGACTGTGTCCTGGCCTTCACCACTCGCCGTCCCACCGGCGAGACATCCTTCGAAGAGGCAAGCTTAGACCCAGAACTTTAAACCCCAAAACCCCCAAAACCCTTAACCCAAAAACGCTATGCTAGCTCGCGAAATCCAGAAAAACCCGGGGCTTCTTCATCTCAGGTGTACGTGATAATTATGACCCAACTAAGGAAATTATACTTACCTGGAGGATCATGGGACTTCGTAAGAAAGGTTATAAGTACCAAAATTGGGGTTATAAGTAGTTTTAAGTATAGTTACGTATACCTTACTTATAATCAAGCTACGAAGTCCCATGATCCTCTAAGTACAAGGCTCCTCGCTTTCCTAAACTCGCACCTAAAGCGCATGCACTTCATAATCTAGGTTGGCCCAAGGAAGCCTTTGACACATGCTCGGAAATAAGATCCTCTTGGCCCAATAAGGGAAAATATAAAAAGTCCCAAACAGACACCTACCTAGAAACATTACAAACTGCCTAAACCCAATATCCCTTAATTGAGGAAAATCCCTTAAATCATATTTGGGATGTATGATTGAGCTATATTCCTTAATCAAGGGATTTTGGAAGGTGTGGGAACAGTAGCCTTGAACGGAAAGATCCTTACCTGCCTATCCTGGTCGTTGACGCTTGCCCTAGCTGTCCATGTGCCCATACAGCATGTTCTTTGGCACTTATGGGGGGGGGTTCCTATAAGGGTACCTGAGGATTCATACTTACATCACCAGTTAACTGCCCATTGCCACGAAGCCCAAGATCATAATAAATGCAGGGGCCTTAATGATCTTAATAGGGTCTGCGGGAAAAATATGTTCGGGACAATGAAGGAATTCATACCGACCGTATACTTTTTCTCATGTTGCAAGGCGAGCACATAGCGCTGACGATGACGAAGATATGCTGTTGTAGGGCTGCCCTTCGCACAGTAACCAGTATATTTTCGGAAGTGCTGCGCAGAAACCACAGTTCCAACTCTAGTATCAGTATAACCCTATCCCCTATCGAGGCAGCTTTAACCAGTAAAGAACCTGTACGACGGCAAGTCACCTTATCTTACTGTTGCTTACAGGGGAGTGGAAGGGTGGATCCCCATAATTTAAGGCCTTACACGTTCCCTCCTCCACTCTCGCTTCAGTAAGCACCAGTAGGTTGTGCTGACAGACATGCTTTTTTGCAATAATTAACAATGTAGTGGTGCAGATGCAGAGCTTGATCATGCTACGCGGACAACAACTCCAAAACCACCAAATCCTGCGACATAGCTGCAGCCCCGAAGTTGTTCTCCCGAAGCTCAAATTATGTTGCAGGTGACTGTGTACGCCGACAACCTAACCCTGATCCCAAAACTAAACCTCAACGCCAAAACCCGAAACTCTGAACCCTAAGCCTAAGACCAAAACCGTTCAGACATCGCAAATTCCAATACACTCCAGGCTCCTTCACCCTTAACTCCAAAGAAAGCTGAGAGCGCAGTGCCCTTTAACGTCAGGCTAAGTCCCAAGCCCTCAACCAAACTCCCCTAGACCCTTGAACCCTAAACCTGAAGCCAGCAACCCCTCACCATACCGAAGATCTACTGAAGATCTCATAGAACCCTTGAAAGCATCCTGTACAGTCTATTTATATGGGTAGTTGTCAAAATTATGGTCCCTTTTTTGGGTACCCTAAATATTAGAAATATAATAGGGACCCAAAAAGGGACCATAATTTTGACAACCACCCAAATATAACTCAATCCAAACAGGAACCCTCAATTCCCGGTATTGCTGGGGCCTCGATGAAGAACTCGGACAAGCTGTCGTCTTCATCGTCATCTTTGGCCCGACCTTCCGCAGAACAGAAGTGCCCAAAGGGTAAACACAAGGATGATTATGATGATGATGATGATGATGGTGATGATGATGATGTGTGTGTATATATATATATATATGTGTGCTGCATATGCGTATACATCCATGTCCATAGATAAGTATTGGTATTGGTGCCAGCATGCATATCTGCTAGATTGCTCCAGGTTTCTGTTGGGCTTGTCTCAAAGACTCGTCCCTTCAAGGCACCATTCCTCTTTATGCGAAATGCGCCGACGTTGTCACCGGAAAAAGAACAACCTAAATTTAACCCTGGGGCAAGATAGCCCACAGTAGGTGCTATCTATAGGCATTAGACCCCATTAGACCACAAAGCATGTGGAGCCCTAGGGAAACGTCTTAATCTTCAACTCCTCAACCAGAACCTCTTTGACCCGAATTCGTGGTTACCGTCTAATGTAGGAACCTGATTAAGAAACCTTGGGCCTGTATTAGGGTTCCTCATATGAATCCTACCATTTTGGGGAATATAGGCCCAGGGTTTCTTAATCAGGTTCCTACATTATTCAAAGGCCTTGTCACCCTAATCCTGAATACCGACGGGTTCAGGGTTTAGGGTCCGATTACGACTACGGTCGTGCATCACATAAACCCTAGGCCCTATAGAACCCTTGCAGGCCTCAGAATCTAGGATGGCTTCCTGCTATACAACATACGGAAAAGCACGAGGCTCCGGCGAACATGCCGCTCGCGCAGAGCACCTGACGCACAGAACCATTTGGGGGCCCTGCCCATCTAGACTGGTGCCCCCTTGCCCCACCACTGGCAACCACAGGGCGTGTGGATACCATGGGGTGGGGGAGGACAGTGTGGGTAGAAGGACCGGTGATCTTAATCTTAGCACTAAGCATTGCTACACTAGTAGGGCTCCAAAAAAGCACATAAGCAAAAATAAGGCTAGGGATATCCCATATAAACCTCCTTATAATGAAGCCCAATAAGGTCCCTAAACTAGTGGCCTCAAGAATAGTCCCTTATTCGACCTCATGGAGAGGTGCAGGTTTAGAGGTTATGTGCCATGCAGACCCTACTTGTCTTACAGCCCTCATGTAAACCTGCAAGAAACACATCGGTATCAGAGCCCGATAGAGCCCCTGGACATGATGAAGTGCTAGTAATATCCCTGACAGAGCGTAGGCATAAATGCTTTATGTCTATGTGCTTCCCTAAAACCTCAACCCTCAACCCTAGGTTTGTGTGTTCCTTTGGCTCCTGAGCTTACGATCTCGAGGGCGGGGCCCCTATAATAGCTTCGCCTGCGTGCGGGCGGACGCCAACGAATGCCGCATGAAGGGCGAAGAGGCCAAGGGCGAGGGCCAGGACAAGAAGTCCTGGTGACCTGCACCCAGGGCAAGCACAAACCCTACACCCGAATCGCCGTAAGCCCTATTTTTTGTAGGCTCCTATTATGAACCGAATATGGAATTTATAAGGACCCTTTAAAAAGTAGGTTTTGGTAGGTTAAGGTACACCCTAATCCCGAAACCCTAAACCCTGATCCCAATCTCGAAACCCTAAACCCCGAAGCTGATCTTCTCTGTTTGAATAATGACTCTGTGGTGAGATTTGGTGTCCTGTCCTCTCGAAGACGTCTGGGAACAGGGTCCAGGGTTTAAGGGATCAAGGGCAAGAAGTCCTGGTAACCTTGGGTCTGTTTGCCTCCCTCTATAGGGATCTATGTGGCTTGCACGATAGTCGGGGCTCAAACCCTAAGGAATCTGGGCCCTCTAGGGAATCTGCTGCAGTGAACTTTCAAATGATCGGCAAGGAGCCAACTTTACGTTCTCAACACTAAGATCGCTGAACCCTTCCAAGAAGCTGCCAACATCCTCAGCTCAAGCCCGCAGTGGTTTTGTGGTTTGGTTTCACTACTACAAATGCGAAAATTTCCGACGACAAAAGTCCTGAAGACTCTGTGGCGCACTCTCATCTGCATCGTCCTTGCCACTGCGTGCAAGATATGCAGCTGCGTTGATGGCCATCATGGCGACCACCTTGTTTCCCTCGACACACGGAAGAAGCCAGTCCACCTGGCGAGTGCCCCGTGAAGCAGCTTTCAAGCTGCTGACCATTGAGAGCGAGGTTCACAATCTTTGTGGCAGCTTGGGCTCAAGCTTCTGGCCACCCTGCGGTGCATTCTGACTGGATCTCTTCCTCCTCCCATGTCCTTGAGGACTTGATGGTTTTCACCGTGCAAGGTAGCGTAATAAAGCTAGCAGCTTGGAGTCCGAGGAAGCGCGTTCCGAATTCAAACTCCGAAAGAAAAACAGGGAGCTGTCTGTGCCAAGATGCTTCACATGATGGTCCTGAAGCGATGATAAACGAAATCCCTGATACCTGCATATAACCAGGACTTTCAACGGCACCATAACATAGAAGCCAAGTTGCCTTGAAGCATATGTTGCAAATCCTGTGCTACCCGGAACCAAATGTCCGCCGTACGTTTGCAGGTAACTAGACCTCAGGACTTTGAAAGGCGCCTAAACGACAAACCCTTAAAACCCTAAACCCTTAAAACTCTTAAAACCCTAAACCTCAAAAGCTTCTGAGCAGCACCATAAATTTGGAGCAGAACTGCAAGAGTAAGATCAGAGTGGGCCTCCTCTGTCGCATGCTGGGGCGAGTCATGGTGAGCCACAAAGCTGAAGGAACGCATCGTGTGTGTGTGTGTGTATATTATATAACTATAAAAATATGTGTGTGTGTGTACGTACATATTGACTCTTGTTTATTAATGCATCTATGTGTTTATGTATTTTATGTGTGCATATATATATATATATATATATGGGCGGGGGCTTAACGAGTTTGAGTTCAGGGCTATATACAGTGTATACGCAATATATATATATATATATATATATATGAAGTGTCGAATCCATTTTCAAGGTGGTACCTTCAGGGTCCAATGGCTTGGGGTTCAAGATCGTTCAAGGGTGCACTTCCGGTCTTTGAGGATCTAGAAAAGCAAGCCAGGATATGTGCGGCCTGGTAGTTCGGGATAAACCCTATAGGGTTTTTTTGGTTTAAGGGTTTATAGGGTTTAGGGTGCTCTAGAGCCCTGGACCCTTGAAGAGCCATGTTGTTCTGAGGCTCCATTCAGGCTGGAAGCCTGAGCCCCGAGTGGTGTGTGCGGAAGTAAGCTACCATGAACTCTACAAGCCTCGAGACCTTAAAGCCCAAACCTCATACCATACCAAAACCTAGAAATCCGAACCCTAAACCCTACAGTACCAGTAGCCGCTGATCCGAAAACGAAAGCCTTCCTGCTACTCTCGCCTGAATCGTTCTATGTAGATCTGAACTTACATCAGGGAGGTGCCCTTTCTTAGGGTTCTGACGGTCAGACGGCTCGGTCCCATATTTTCCGGGTGTCAGAGGTGAGGCTGATGCGGACGTCATGATGCATGGGAGGTGCAAGCCCGAGGAGACGTGTTCAGGCAATTGGGCCGAAAACCCTTGGCGACTACGTATCGATGGGCCCAGTGCAGAAACGGTCGAACTTCTGAAACACCCTTATTACACGCGATTTCGGAGCTACGTAATTATGGTCAACTGTGTAATTAACCAGCCTGAAGCTAAAACTAAATCCTGAACCTCCTAGCTTGAAGCCTTCAGTCCCCAAGGAAAGCTCCGCCCTGCATCAGCACCTCGGCCCCCGCAATACCAGGGGGCCTTGCCACGGATCCTTAACTGAGAGGGGACCACTCCCGCTTCAAGATCCGCAGGCTTTGAGGAAGAGTGGTCCTGGGCTCCAGTGCGGGGGCACTGTTTCAGTCAGCAAGGCACGCCGGGGGTTCGAGATGCTCAGCACAACAATAGGCTTGGGGCTTTGGCACACCCTGAACATGACCTAAACCCTAAACCCTAAACCGGTTGGGCTTTAGGTTCTGTCGGGACTTAGGGCTTTAGAGCGTGGGGATTTACAGAGCTTATAACTTTGGCGCTTCAGGGTTCAGGGTGCTTTACTGTGTCACTATAGGGGCCTTAAGAATTACCTACACTATGTTGCGGGTTCCTTGTTGTGAATATAGTATAATGGGCCCCAAAACCCTGTTCTAATTACAAAAAAGGCACCTATATTAGTTTCTGCGGGGTTCCGAGTTTAGGCTTTAGGGGTCAAGGCCCAGCGGCTTTGAGTTCAGGGAAGTAGCGACATTCGAGCGGCTTGGGTTTAGGGCTTAGGGTTTATATAGGGTTTAGGGAGTGATCTCGGGTTTCGGGAATGGAGAGCTGAAATGTTTAGGGCTTATGGTTTGGGCTTTGGGCTTTGCTTTTGGGGGTTCAAGGTTGGAAATCTGGGTTCTTGTTCAGGAATTTAATGCCAGTTACCATAATAAGGAAACCATACCATTTACTTACTATAGATCCCTGTTATGGTAACTTAACTTAAATCACTCAACAAGGCTCCAGAAATGACAGGGAGGGCTGGGCTGTAAAACCGTGCGTCTTCTCACTGGCGAGCTGCAAAAGCTGCCCCGGCGCGCCTGTCAAGAGCCTACTTCAAATGGCCACGCCATGTACGAAGTCATCGTGCTCACCACCGTGAGCTATCATCTCGGTCTGAACAAGTGGGCATAAGTGGGCAGTTGATACTATCACTATCAGTATTGCGCCCCTAACCCCTAAACCCTGAACCCTGTATGAAGCAAGTGGTCACTTCAAGGGTCACATTCTCAGGGCCCCTTACTATGATTTCTGTCTACATTTCCTTGAACGAAAGCTAGGGGTTTAGGGTTTAGGGTAGCAACCGTCGTGGGGCTGATTGGGCTTCAGCTCTGCTCGACAAGAGCACGATGCCTGGAGAATTGCAAAGCAAGTGCCGCTTAGACCTCTGCTTGCAGCGGGAAAATACAGGCCTTGGGCCCAGATTTGGCTGCGCTGCGAGCAAGCACAAAGGTACCTGTTCGCCACAAAGTTGGGCCAGAACAGGGTAAGCCTCAAGCACCACGCTCGCCCAACCAGCGTTGCGGCAGGAAGTCCCTGTTCTGTGCTCCAACTAAACCACCAGGAAGGAACGGTAGACAATGAGCCGGCAAACGTCGGGGCGGATGGTCTAGACTAAACGAACTGATACAGGGCCCTTAGCGATATGGTTAATCATGATAAGACTCAGAACGTATCAGAAGAGTTTTTGGGGACAGGGTATAATAAGCATAACCAACATGCGCAAGGCTCCCTGTGAAATTCTTGGAGGGGGAACCTGCATATCCAGTACAGACTCCACCTTGTCCATATGCACCCGATCGGATGTCGCACGACAGCAGAAGCAACAGCAGCGTGATCATTTTCATCGTCGTCATCTTCGGCATCAGCGTGGTGATCACTGACATCAACATGGCTGTGAGATACCGTTGCTCCTACATAGAAGCAGAGCCAGTCCCTAAGACTCCAAGTATACACATAGTACCTACTTTGGGGTCTAAAGTCTATAAATGGTACCTACTTTGGGCTATTTGGAGCCTTAGGGAGTCACCAACATAGTAATGTATGGGTGGGTACCATGAGGTTGACATATACTTGCTTGAGGGATAGTCGTTTCGAGCTCATCATATAGGTACCCAGAGGCCCCAAAGTAGTTCCTTTTTGGGGTTCATAAATAGAATTCTATATGGTAATTCCAAAAAGGAACTACTTTGGGGCCTATGGGTAAGCTAATCCAGAGCCTGAGACAGTACCAATAGAATTCCTCGAGGTTCCTTGATATCTCCTTAATAGAACTTACACCGAAGTCTACTCGCTAAGGTCCTTATATTGCAACCTTATGGTAGCCCCTGTAGTACTCTTAGGATTCCCTATACGTTGCCTTAAGGGCATGCGGATAATGGTTGCGATGACCCTTGAACCTGCAATCCCGGAACCTGGGGTGGAAGATGAATTCTGAAGACCTTAGGGATAGGGAGCTAGTGTGCGAGGGTTAGGGTCTACCTAGACTCCAAAGGTATGTAGAAAAACAGCCTGTTTCTTCATCACAGGGCCTTGATTTTGTCTACCTTGGAGGTTTTGGTCGGGTTCGGGGCCTGAGCGTTGTGAATTCGGGTCTTAGGCTTCGGGGTTGTTGAATATGCTGCTCTACGCAAGGCATTCTGAGATTCCACGCTCTACCAAAGCCTATTTTGTGCAGAGTCCTTCTACATTCACAACAGGCTTTAGAATAGGAACCTACAACAAAAAGTCGATTACGGTAGTTTAAGGTAGAGTTTGAGGTGGACTGCGTGCGCCAGTCGCCTCCGGACCTCCCCAGGAAGTACTCATGGTCTCAAAGCGATTGTTTGCCAAACGGTGGAAGCAAGATCCTGTTTAGTGTATAGATTTCGGGTTTTCGGGTCTAGGGTTTGGGGTTTAGGTCTCGGGTCCTAAGTACTGGCGGCTATCGTATTGTTGCTATCGAGTTCAGCAAAATACCCCGAATCCCAAACGCTGAATACAAACCCCTTGCCCCTTGCCCCCGCGCGAAAATATTCATGCCCGACGGCTGTAATTCAAGCTTAATTAACTATAGTCAACGACTTGGTCCGTGATTCTCAAGGCTAGTGCTAACAAGCACTGGATTGGAGCCCCAATAAAACCCAAACCCAGGTAACAAATAGCCCCTAATCCGTCTAAGAAGTTGACGAGCGCTGGCAAAGCAAACCGGAACATGGCTCCTAAGGAACACCCGATAACCCAGAGACTCCAATATCCCTTAACTAAGGAATATTCCTTAAATCATATTACGGATCCTACTATAATTTAAGGTATATTCCTTTGTTAAGGCATATCGGAGTCTTAGAGAAAGGGGTCTAGCAGTTGCTTAGGGCTTCAAACTCACGAGCAGGGCCTAGTTTAGGCTCCTGAAGAATCAAAGTTGCTCGGTGTGGACTAAAGAACAACCATACATAAAGAGACAGTCATTCAGGCAATATCATGTTGTAGTTCTTCAGACCACTTCCATTGTCAGAGTTTCTTTTCAGCCCCCAGCGGTTTGGCAAACACCTCTTTCTGCTTCACACGACGACGGGCGCATTGTGCATCCATCCAAGCTAGGAAATGCCGGACAGCCCACTCTCGTTAACCTGGACCTATATAGTAAAAGCTCCAAGGTTCTGGCATACGGATTAAGCAGAAGCTCGCAGAGCACAAACCAAGCCGGTTGCGGCGCTTATCCAAAGCCAACAAAGCACCTTCATATCAGTCACAACGCATCAACCACAGCAGTAGTTGAAAGTTGCATTGGCAGTAATTATTGTCAGATTCATACACATAACTTATTGTTGTTGATAATAAGCCGAAGATCACCTCGAACATCATTCATGGAATTCAAAAGAATAGTGGCGCAACAATGCCATCAAGAAGAGCACTACAATCTGAAAAGATGTCACCAACATGGGGTCTGGGGCATCTCCCGAAGCTTTCTTCCGCCAGCCCTCAGACGAAAAGCGAGGGTCTTGGGCCTGAGAATGTCGGGACGTTAAGACTTCTCGGGTGCTGTAAATGTATGTATGTATGTGCATATATATATAGACATACACACCTACATACATGCACGATATCTTCGGCATTTATCAAAGTTTGTATAGTATGGTTTGGTGCTTTCAGATTCTGTAGGCATAAGTTGTGGTTACAGAGTTCTCCCTGGTTTTTATACCGACCTATACCATTCTTATACGGGCTCCATAGGGTTGTGAGGGTTATGGGGCTTCAGCTTTCTTTCATGATAGGTGTCCGGCGGTGTTCTACAAATTCAGTACCGTTTTATGGTGGGGTGGGTTTTAAACTTCTTCAGTGGATCCTTGACCTAAGATTGCAGAGGTGACATCCCGCAATCATGAGCCGAAAACTGTTTTGTGTGTACTATCCGTGTTTTGGGGCGACGGGACATGCCTGCCTTGCCCGAGAAGTTCAGTGTTGAGAATATGGTCTCACGCTCCACAAACCGACATGTTGAAGAAGAACAAACCGTCCCTTCCCTTGATAGTCCCATAGGCCCCGCTGACACACGTACAGAACCCATTTAACATTGTATGCTGCATACAGAATCTGCCCTTCACCCGGCCACCCGAAACCTAGAACAAAGCTCGCCTACAGAACCCTTTAAAGAACATCCTAAACCCTAAACTCTGCACCGCCCTGCCCTAAACTCTAAACCCCATCAACCCTTTACAGCAGAAAAACCTATAACCCGGTAAAGACATCCTGCCCAGAGAACCCTTCACAGAGCCCTGTTTCGGATCCTTTAAAGACTCTCCATGATCCCAAATCCCCAAATTTAAGGAAACCCTCGATAGAATCTATAGAAGAAGAAATCTTCAGAGGATCCAAACCCTAAACTCAGCGACCTAAAATCTAGCCTAAACCCTGAAACCCCCTGACAGAACCCTTTGATGAGCCCTTTGAAAGATCCCTTAAAGAATCCCCGGGATCCCCTAAACCCTACCTGTGGCCCCAAACCCTACAAAATAGTAGGTTCTGACCCCTTAATTAGAGGGTAGAACCCTTAAAAGAGTAGGTTTTTGGAGCCCCAGGTAAACCCTAAACCCTAAAGGACTTCCCCCACCCGGGATCCCGGCGACTGGACTTCTCCGAAAACTTCGAGGCGATTGGATCACCGCAGGCCTCCACAAGCCGGAAGGATCGCAGGGCGTTTAGGGGTTTAGGGCATTTAGGGGTTCAGGGGTTCAGGGTTTAGGGGCTTATGGGTTCAGGGGTTTAGGTTTTAATTTAGTTGTTGAGGGCCTCCTTCCGTCCAGCAGCATCTGCAGTAGGAAAGCCAGGGTTTGTAAGGTTTTAAGGTCTCGGGGCTTAGGGCTTTTTTTGTTCGGAGTGCAGTGGCCTTTCTGCGTGATCGCACAGGTCCACGCCCGCCCGCTAACGCCAGCCAACGGAGAAGGCATCGCATCAACTACTCGCGAGGAAGAACCATCCATATCAGGGGTGCAGGGGTTTATGGTTTTACCACGCGGGTCCCAGTTGTGCTGCTCGATCGTGTTTGTGACTCCAGAAGGGGTCCACACGAATGCCCTGGAACGAGTAGGACGGCAAGTGCAGCATAACAACATATATAGTTGCCCGTACGGGAGTAAGTAACATTACAAACTGTTCGGACCTATAGTAGAGAAACGACCGTGCATGGCAAACAAAGAGACGACCAGTGACGACCACCGCGTCAGCACGTCGCCTAATCCTATGAACCCTGAACCCTACAAGCAAACCGCACTGTGAAACCTAACCCTTAACCCTGAGTCCGAAACCAACATAAGGCGGCTGGGCGCACCATTCTGATCCTCTCCGGAGTCAATGGAAGGTCAACCGTGAAGTAGTCGTCTCCCGCGCCAGCATCCTGGAAACTGTGGCGGATAGATGAGCTTATCTAGGTTCTGCAGTAATCCCTTAATAATAAGGGTAACCTTTTTCCTAATATTCTGTTTCAAAAAAATGAACCCAAAATAAAAGAGGTAAAAGAGGTACTACCCAGGGAGATTGCCTTAGTGGCTCTTCTGGTTGCTACCGCGATCCCACCGTTTGACTTGGAGACCCGTTCTTGCTCTCACTGTTCGTTTGAGTTTCCATGTACCTCTTGCTGCTACTCCCATTGAGGCGGCCGGCTCTTTAATGTCTATTGAAAAACCGACATAGAGACGCCCAAACCACACATGCTACATGTAAAATTTCCCAGTGCCTCAACCTAACAGACCGTAAAGCCTAAAAGCCCCAACGCTGAAAACTTAACTCCTGAATCAACCGGCCCGTCAAAAAATCGTCTAAGAGCCGTACTATGAGAGAGAAAAGAAAACTGAACCTACAAAACCATGAAAGTAATGCCAACAAAGCGGGACCTTATGAAACCCCAGAATCAAGCTCTACGCACCCTGTGGAACCCTATAAACAGATCATAGTCGGCGATTCGCAGCCTCGACGCAAAGCGCCCAATACTCCGTAAGCAATATATATATATATATATATAGACTATATATATGTATAATATCTGTATCTATATATATATATATATGTGTGTGTGTGTGTTAACCATAAGAAACCTATATGGGTAGTTCTCTAAATCAGGCCCCTTTTGAGATCCCAGATAGGACCCTAGTTTAGAGAACTATCCAGAAAAGGAACTCATTGACTATTCTGTAGTGAGGGACTATTGGACAATCTAAGCCCTAACACCTTCGAGAGTGTCCTATCTTGACCCCTGTAACACACTACTTAGTCCCGCATAGCCTTTAATTAACCACCCTGCAAATCCCTAGTCAGATCTCCTGTCTCGCCGCAGCGATTGCTTCTCGAGCCTGTCTTCGAGTCACGTCGAAGCAATCAGTGGTTTCGTGTCAATTTCCGCTGTAGTACCCACTTTGAATTGCTTCCATTGATCAAATCTCCTCTGTTGGTACTGGGAGTTTACAGGCCAAGGGCTTCAGGTATTGTGGTTTATAGTAAACCCGTACACCCCAAAGAGTTGGAAACCTGATTAAGGACAGCTAGTGTTGGGATACCCTATGCATTACTCTTAAGGTTTGACGCTATCGGGTTCCCGACTTTAGAGTTTGTGATCTGAGTCTAAACCCCAAAGGCTCCATGTACCCATATAGTAGGTACTTAGGCCTTCAAGTACCCATACTGTTGATGGACAAAATCCTGCATTACTTTAAGTACCCTAAACTATGGGAATGATGGTATATTCCTTATAATGGGTAATGCAGGATTTTGTCCATCAACCGTTAGGCCTTCAAGTACCCATATGGGGACCCCTTTAAGGCCGAAGTACCTACTATATGGGTACATGGAGTCTTAGGGAACATGATCCAAAAGCCCCACGATCCGAGAATCCGATAAATCTATAAACCGGTTTAGGGCCTGCCTGGGCCCTACGGTTTAGGGTTTAGGGTTTAGGGTATAGGGGTAGGGTTCCCTATTACATGATTTCCTTTTGTCAGTCCTGAAAAAGGTGGGTTATTTGGGGTTCAGGTGGGGTTTATTGGCCCTAACCCTACTGGTTTAGGGTCCTTGGTTTCAAGTCATGGGTTGGGTTTAAGGGTTGAGGGTTCAGGGTTTAGGGTTTAAGGTCTCAGGCTGGCCTGAGATGTTTGCTGAATTGGCGCTCTCTGTATAGCTGTTCGGCACGGTTCTGGGTTGAGGTCAGGATGTTTTGGAATTAGGTTGTAACGTATATTTTTGTTGGGCATAGCCAACTCATATTAGTAGCTTAACTATTATGGGTGTTATTGTTGTTATGGTTGCTACTGCTGCTAGTATTTTGATACATATCTATATATATATATGTTGTTCTTGACAGGCTTTCGGAATTCGGGCTTGCTGGTTTAGAAAGCTGATGCAGGCCCTGACACTCCTAAAGACTTGACCAAGGCACCCCAAACTCCCACAACCAACGGCACTGAGGACAAGCTTTGGGGATTCTATCGGCCTGAATCCCGCTTGTCTTGGGGGACGTCAGGTACTTTGGGTGTCTACAGATTGGCCGGAGAGGCACCGCCAAAACAAAAATTTTCTTTGCACAATATCCTCAGCGATATCCATACCCAGCAATGATGTACCTGGGTGTGGAGTAGTAGTATCGGTTGCTTTCTGGTGGTACGTATGTTATATGAAGTAGTTAGACTTTGTGGAAGGCTATCCAACATGAAACGCAAATATACGAAGGCCAAACCTCCTAAGGAAAGCCCTATACACTCGGCAACATCGCTAACAAAAACCCAACTTGTGATTATCTGACACTTGGACCTTATCCCTCGTCTGATCTGAGCTTTTTGGCTGAAGGGTAGCATAGGAGCCTTAATGATTAGAACATTTCCGGGGGTAGATTGTTATAATATACTATAGTTTACTTACAATATAACTATTCGTATTAGTATGTATTCCGGCCACTATATTACTGTACTGGAGCCCTGAAACCCTCAGAACACCCTTCACAGACTTTCTTAAACCGCTCGCATAGCATAACTTTTTACTGGAGTGCAGTAAACGCTATCAAACCCGTACCCTAACCCTAAGGCTCAAAATAGCCCAAAAGCCTTATATAGTATGGTCTTTGGGCCCAAAGGCCTTTAAATATGAGTCCTTAGAGCCTAAGGGTAATCCATGTGCCTGTATAGAAGATATGTGTAGGGCTTAAAGTAGCTACATAGGCACGCCGTTGAGGCCTAAGTATATACTAACTTTCTACTATATACTAACTTTTTACTATGCAAGTAGATGGATCTTTTGGGGTTACCCTACAGGGCTTCATCACCTCATGTAGAGCGCTGTTGAGGCCCCTGGCGGCAAAGAAAGCTGAGGACCCAAGGAAGAAGGGAGGTTCGCCAACTGCCTGGGACGGCGTTGCAAGAGTTTCACACAGCGGCTGTACGCGATTTTTGGCTTTGGAGGATGTTGTCATGTTTATGAGAGTCATTCTTATGAGGGCTTCCAAACAATGAAGTTTGAACCTGAAAGTTGTCAGGACATCTGCTAGTTCAAAAGTATCGAAACCCAGAGGGTCCATATACACTGCTATTATGGAATTAAGCCCTGAAAGACCATCCCCATTATGGCTTTTGGGACCTAATTCCATAATAGTAGTGTTTATGGACCCTGTGGGAAAATTGAAATATGGTAAGTTGAATTGAGCTTCTCTCCCGCAACGGTCCATGCGAGCCGACCCACCTCTATCTTGGGCTTCAAGGATTATTTGTTTAAAGGGTTTAGGGTTTAGGGAGGTTAAGGCTTCAAGGATTGTCGTTTAAGGTCTTAGGGTTTAGGGAGTTTCGGTTTTGAGGGCTTTAGTGCTGCCTTGTCGATAATGTTTGGGGTTTGTTTTTTATCTTGCTCAGGCTTCATCGCTGTTCTTGGGAACCCAGGGACCCAGACAGGAACCGTAACTAATGGAAATACTGCGACAAAGACCACAATGCATCACGGCCCGCTTGGGTCTATGTGTAAGTTCAAGGACTTGCGGGGTTTATACTACAGGGTTACTACAGGGGCCTTAATAATTAAAATAGGGTTTTGGGGCCCATCATACTACACTTATAATAAGGAACCCCAAAATAGTATCGGTAATTACTTAGGCCCTTGGCCCCTATACTACCATCATGCACACGCCCAGTCTTCCTTCAAGGCTCAAGCACAGGAATGTATTCAAGGCGGTGTGGCATACAGCATGTCAATCAAACCCAATGCTGGGTCTGCACCGGAAACCCGAAACCGCCCCAAACCCTGAAACCCAGGTCCAAAACACTCTCTCCGGGTTCACGAGGTTCGGGGGTCCAGTTTCCCCCTTTAAGGTTTGAACAGTGGGCTTCAGGGCTCATGTTTGTGGCTAGGCGGCTGAGTCTAATTTCAAGCGTCCTTGTAGCAACCCCCTATCCTAAACTTCCACTAGGTTTCTGAGTAGCTCCTTTATAATAAGGGTTACCTTTTTCCTACTATTCAGCTTGAATAAGGGAACCCAAAAAGAAAAAGGGCAAAAGGGTTCTACTCAGGAACCTAGTAACCCTAAACCCCTATAGATGCCTTATAGAACCCTTTAAGGATCCCTTTAAAGAGCCTGTTATGGAATCCTTTAATTAAGGGTGCTACTAAGTCCTATGATCCTCGAACCTAGTCCAATTGCTACCTCAAGTTCTGAGGCAGCGAGCCCGGGAGGAGTGGATGGCGTTCGGATTCGCAGAGTCCTGCGCCACTTGGCCAGGACGCGTCAGTTTTCACCCAGAGTCAACAGCGCTGACCTTTGAAGAAATACTTGGAGGATTACGAGTAAGTAAGGTTATAAGTACCTTAATAGGGATGATAAGTAGTTATAAGTTTAGTTACCATACCTATTATCCTAGTTACTAAGTCCCATGATCCTCTAAGTATGCGTCCCTTTAATTTGTCGGAACCCAGGACCTTGGTCCATTGGTTCCTCTGGGACTTTCCTGCGATGCTCTCCCGGGGTTTTGGTTTCGGGCTTTCGGTTGCGAGTGTAAGCAGTTTTACGAGCGGGAGGTCTGGTCCGGGGTTTCAGATTTCATGGAGCTTTGGGGTTTGGGATGTGTAAACTACGATAACAAGTGCTGTTAGTCAAACAACACCGAAATGACGAGCTAATGCTCGAAACGACAATGTCTTCAAAACCATACACCCTCACAATGCCCGCGGAAACACCGGGTGTAAGGAACAGCCAACTGCCCAACGAAGCAGTCCACCCCCCTCCCGGCCAAACCGCAAAACCCCTAAACCCCGAACAATACTTGAAAGATCATGGACTTGGTAACTAGGCTGCAAGCAGTCTTACAGGTACAATGTCCCCAGTTGAGGGATATACAAATCTACTTATAACCTACTTGCTAAGTCCCCTGATCTGATCCTTCAAGTAAGCCCTGAACTCTTAAACTCAAAACCCTAAACTCCTAAACCCTGAACCCAAAACCCGGGCTCCTTGACCAGAGTCACCCTCATGTCTACCGGCGTGTCGTTAAAGGAGGGAATCCTTGGCACCATGCGATTGGGAGTTAGGGTTTAGGGCATTTAGGGGTTTAAGTACCCTAAACCCTAAACCCTAAACCCTAAAAAAACCCTAAACCCTAAACCCGCTTACAGAGTTTAGGGTCCAGGGAGGGTAGGGGTCGGGTCTCCAACCGGACATCGGCCTAAATAATTACCCAGACTATTTTGGGGGGGGTTCCTGATTATAATTGTAGTATAAGGGGCCCAAAAACCCTATTCTGATTATTCAGGCCCTTATATTACAATCCCATGCCTAGGTTTGGTTGTTGGGTCTTCGGGGTTAAGGGTAAATGCTTCCGGGTTACGGCGGGGCGTGTTCATGCCATAATGGGCTACCCCATTCCTCCATTCCCTACTAACCAAAGGTAAGCAAAAGGCAAGTCAGGACTAAGACTGAAGATTTCGCCCTTGGCGATGCGCTGGACGAAGCCTGCCGCCGGCTTCTACTGCTCTGTCGTGGCTTTTTCAGCCTTTTGGGTGCGTTTAAACCCAACTGTTTTCGCACGGCTTTCTATCCTTCATCGTGCTCTTTGTGAACGTGTTTCTTTGAAACACGACTTTACTCCTCGCTGGATTTTAAGTGGCGCGGGCTCCACTATCCTTTCCTCAGGCTTTCGCCCTCTCTGATCTTTCTTGCGCTTTTTGCGAGCCTTTGCTTCGGCTTCTTGGTGCACGTCTTGCCAGGGACGCCCCCCCTGGGAACCATCTCGGCAGACGGGCTGCTGGAAGCCGGATAAGCATGCGGAGCTCTCTGGTCATGTCTGAGATGAGGTGTGCTCGAAGGCATGGTCCTACTGGCATGTTCATCGTCGGCGCCGCCACCAGAAATCAACAGGGAGACGAAGCAAAACGCAGCGAGCGTCGCAGCTCGTCCATGTTTTGGGGCTTTCAGGGCTTCAGGGAAGCATTATTTATGGCTTTACCAGTGAGCCTATGACAGTCACGACTCTTCTACACCGACCTTGATGCAGCTTTCAATCGAAAGAGGTCACCCGGAAAGCTGAACTCAGTGTAGTAATGTTGCTGCCATTTCCTAACTACTCGGCATGTCTCAGGGTGTAGGGCACATGCACAGGTTCAGGACGAACTCCCAACTGAGAAGAGCTCGTCTTAATCTGTCATTTAGTGGTTTAGGGGTTGGGGTTTACCCAAAGGCCCCAAAGTAGTTCCTTTTGGGGGTTCATATTTAGAATTCTATAAGGTAATCCCAAAAAGGAACTACTTTGGGGCCTTTGGGTAGGGAGTTCGGGAGTTGGGGATTCTTAGGGCTTACGGTTTGCTACAGCACATGTTCCGATGGGAGGCTAAAAGCTTAAAGTAGAAGCCAGAAAGTTGGAACATAATTGCCCTCATACCCTTAAGGTGAAGTATAGGGGATCCCAGCATTAATCATCCTAAATCCATGTTCCAACTTTCTGGGGTTCACTCTAAAGCCCCCTGACGGCTATCCTTCAAGCCCTGCAGGTCTACGGAACCTGCTGAAGAGTTCCCTCATCCTAGGGCTCCATGTGCCAAAATGGGTTTTGGGGTTTATAGGGTTTAAGGAGCTTCCGAAAATAGGGGACCCTAATATAATGCCCTAAATCCTGATTATAAGGACTCCCAAAAGATAGCATATACTTAGGCCGTAAAGTACCCAAACCCCTTTGTAAGGCCTAAACCTGAAACTTGGATTCTCACTTACTTTGGGCTTGAGGGACCAGGAGGATTATGCTATGGATATTTGCGGGACATGAATCTCAGCTATCGGAGTTTAGGTTTTAGGGCGTACCCAGACCCCAAAACCCTACATGCGTAAGGTTCCTTGCTATGATTTCCATACGGGAGTTTCCGAAAATTGGGGGGTCCTAGTATAGTACCCTAAATAGCAGGATCCTTATACATAAGGACACCAAAATAAGGTACCCCCAAGTTTCGGAAACCCCATATACAGGTCTATAAAAAGGGCTTTAATGAAGGAAAAGGGCCGAAGGTCTGAGGCTTAGGGCTTGGATGTACGAATGCAAACCCAGCCACTCAGGGACTTTAGGGTTTAGGCTTTAGGGCTTTAGGGTTTTAGGGTTTAGGCTTTAGGGTTTTAGGGTTTGGGTTTAGGGGTTTAGGGCTTTAGGGTTTAGGGCTTTAGGGTTTAGGGCGAAGCCTCAATTCCCAAACCATAGAGCCAAACGCCGAAACCCTGAATAGGGAATGCACCCTAAACCCTAAACCGAACAACGAACCTGGGAGCCAAAAGCCAAAACCATGGCTCTGAACTCTACAACTGAAAACCCAAAATTAACACCCACCAATGTAGGGGCCTTAATAATTCGAGTAGGGTTTTGGGGTAGATGATAGTGTATTATAGTGTAATAATAGCAATAAGGAGCCCTAAGAATAATATTGGTGATTATTTAGGGTTCCATGCTATGCATCCGAACATGCTGCCGTGAGCTGTTCACACGGGAACAGTAGTCACACGTGCTCAACTGATACCCTTTGAAGACTGCACGACAGGGATGAATAGCTTCCCAGAGAGCCCAATAGCCCTTAATGAAGGCTTATAGCTATGAACCCCCCAAAACCCTAAACCCTAAACCCTAAACCGAACCCCCTTATAGGGCTAAGGTATCTTCCTTAATTAAGGGGTATATACTGGGCTCCCTGGGTTGAAATACGACCATCGCCTTTCAGTTCTGATACTATACAGTAATGCTGTAATATACCCCAAAAACCCCGAACTAGCCCCGTTGTGATCCCATGATGTGTAACCCAAACACCAAACTTAGAATGGGACGGGGGCGGGGCAAATTTTGCCTTGCACAAGTACAATTGAAGGCAATGTAAGGGGAATTCCCATACTAATGTTATCAGACCCACACACGACGAGTCCGCATTACGATTTATACAAGTACGCATCCCTAATATAAGTACCTATACCGTCTGATCACCATCTCGAAAAACCCAACACCCCTGCCCTGCGCCCCAATCTGATACATTGAATGTCCAGGCAGGCCACTTGTATGTTCCAGGGCCCCTCGTCATGCAAACACCCGGCTTCCTGAATGAGCCAGATGGACAAATGCATTTCTACTGAAACATCTACCAGGAAGCTTCAACAGGCAGGACTATCAGAACATTCATCATCCTTTTGCTTGAAACCGAGAATGCTGGGAGCAAAAATTACAATTTGCCAAATTTGCTGTGTTCCGATTGCACCGCACCTCCTAGGAAGCCAAAGTCTACCCAAAGGCCCCAAAGTAGTTCCTTTTTGGGGGTTCATATTTAGAGTTCTATAAGGTAATCCCAAAAAGGAACTACTTTGGGGCCTTTGGGTAGACTCTATGTGTCTGTTTGTTGTAACCACTTATCCTGCCGTAGGCTTTGCGTTTAGGGCTTAACGCTGTCTTAGGGTATCTGGTTTCTCGAGATTGAGTTTGAAAACTTGAATGTCTGAGCTCCACGACATTTTACGAAATCTTGAGCCAGGAAGGATGCTCTGCCCGGACAACTCTTTCGCAGCATCTTTCGGCAAAGCTTCGCCATTCTTTATAGTGAACCCTGGAAAGTTGGAACATTGATTTTGGATGTTTCTTGCTGGGATTCTCTATACTTTACTTTAAGGGCACGATGATAATGACTACTGTAAGGGTCTGTAGGCTCTATTGGCGTCTTTTGGTTCCATGCTTGCGGAGCTTACATGTGCTCGGGTTCGCGGCATGTTGATTAATGTACTGCCATGACGGAAACCATGGGTAATGTGGATTTGGGCGATTGCTGCCGTAACGATAGAAATATGGATCCTCAGGGTGATGCTGCGACGCACTGAACAGATGATGCTCCACACGATTGTTCTTACTCAGGTTTAAACAGCGTCCACCGCAACCGCTACGATGAATTTCCCCATGCCAATGTCGCTGTTTGCAATCGACTCAAGACTCTACAGCTGCAGCTTGACGCCTAGAATAGTGCCGAATCCCACGACCCCCAAAGTACCCTTCATACAGCCAGGGTCCTCAATAGTGGGAGTTTGGGGACATGACAAAAGGTCGTTGAAGGCATCCAGGTATACCCAAAACCCTAACACCTTGACCCGCAAAACTGCCCAACTGCCAGCATGCCAAGAATCAGCCAGGGAAACTCGCTGCAGCCCCAAACAGTCTCCTGCAGGCTTGCTTGCATTTTGTGATTTTGTGAGCACTAGACTAACTACCCCAATGAAGCAACAGTTTCAGTCTGGGGAATCGTGCTATCTCATACGAACGGAGGATTGGGAAGCTTGAGTATTGAAGACACTTTGCCAAGCATGCAATGCAATGCCTCTTAATCCTAGCCTTTTGATTGCAGCAGTATTGCAGCAGATAATGGTGGAGACGAAGCGGAACTACTCTTCATGCTGGGAGCCGTTCCCAGCAACACCATAGCGTGAGGGCCGAAATAAACCGAAGGCTCTGGCACTGGAGCCCCAACAACCCTAACATTCAGATCTTTGACGCCGAAAGACTTTGCAGCACCTATCCTTCCTGGTGGAAGCTACCGTTGTGCATGACGTGATCTTGGTACTGTATCTGCCCTTCTCGGGCCCAGTGACCCTGACAATAAACTTAAACATGCCGAGGCAAGCCACCAAACCCTATAACCTGACCCTATACTACCCTGAACCTTATAAGCCCTAAGCCCTCAACCCTGATCCCTAAACTCCCTAAAAGCCTAAACCCTAAACCTACGGTTTTCAGGACTTACATAAGGAAATCATAATCCCTAAACCGTAAACCCTAAACCCACCCAGGGTACAGGCCAAACCCTTACAGCTGAAGTCCTGCGAAACTGCAAAGTTAGGGTCCGTTTTAGGGTTTAGGGTTTATTTAGGTAAAGAACCCTACCTGAACCCCCAAAAGTAGGTAAAATAATGGCCGAATACCCATAAAAGGCCATTATTCTGCATACTTTTCGGGTCTAGGTACGACTGAATAGCTCTTAGGGTTTCTTGTCCCTGGGGCTCCAAACAGCCTCCCAAGGTAAACAAAATGTGTATACTGGGAGCTCTAGGGTATAGGACTAGGAGTAGAAAACGGTTGGGGGCTTGATTATGGTATGCTTAAGCAGCGATTGCGACGCAAGCTATCTCATTACGAAATGTTCAAACTGCGGACCCGTACATGATTTCTTTGGGCTTTGGCAGCCTAGAACCCTCGGCCTGGGTGCGGATCTGGTTTCGCATCAGGAGCTCGGACACGCCCGTGCTAAACCCGGGCAGCTGGTAAAAACTAGAGACTGGAGTACCACTGCATCGTCTGTAAACCCCATCCCGATCCCGTTTGGGTCAACTTGTCCGTGCCTTTAGCTTCCGTTTCGGCACTGGGGTCTTCTTGGCACGCAGACGCGAGACTCGCTCTTGGGCTAAACCCATCTGAACCCTACACCCTCAACCCACCGTCCCCAAAGAGAGACCCCAAGTCGGGAATGCCTGAACTCGGTGTCGATTTCAACAGCCCCCCCCCAAAAAAAAAAAAGTGCTGAGAATTAGGGCTCTATGCTAAGCAATAAGCGAAATTTTAAAACTATCCCAAATCGATACAATTGGAACCCTATAGTACCCTTATAGGAACCCTAACTATAGAACCCTATGGTACCCTTAAAGGAACCCGAACTATAGAACCCTATACTACCTTAACGGAACCCCTATAGATCCCTTAAAGGAGCCCTTAAAGGAACCCCCATAGATCCCTTAAAGGAGCCCTTAAAGGAACCCCCATAGATCCCCTAAAGGAGCCCTTAAAGGAACCCCCCACCGATCCCCTAAAGGGAGCCCTTAAGAAGGGACAAACCTCTGCCCTAAGAGGCCTCGAGTGTCGCCCAGCCGAAGCCCTGCGTGAAGGCGCCCTCCACCTGACCTGCAAGAGGGGGGACTTTGGGCCCCCTTTAAGGGATCTGTGGGGGGTTCCTTTTTAAGGGCTCCTTTAAGGGATCTATGGGGGCTGCTTTTTAAGGGCTCCTTTAAGGGATCTATAGGGGTTCCTTTAAGGGCTCCTTTGAGGAATCTATAGGGGTTAGGGACAAGGGTACCATATGGGGTTTTGGCCTCCTTTAAGTATATAACTATATACTATATAGGGATTTAGGGGTTTTTAGGGTTTAGAGATTATAGGGTTTAAAGGGTTGGCTCCTTTAAGTATATACGGGATTTAGGGCTTATAACGGTTCGGGCCTTACGGGTGTTGGGTGGCTCCTCTAAGCATATACCATATGGGAGTTTCCGAAAATAGGGGTGGGACCCTCATATAGTACCCTAAATAGTAGGATCCTTATCATAAGGACCCCGAAATAAGGTACCCCTATTTTCGGAAACTCCCATATAGGGTTTAGGGCTTATGGGGACGAGGGTTTAGGGATTGCGGGTTAGGGTTTAGGGTGGCCCTTTTCGGTATATACCATACAGTATAGGGGTTCAAAGTATCCCTTGCAGGGTCCTTTCAGGGTCATACGTATTATATATATATGCACACATACCATATGGGGAATCTTACTAACTACAAGTGCTATGCCCCCCCTTATTTTAGAGAGTGGAACGCCCTCGGGGCCCCATATTTATTAAAACAGGGCCCCCACAGCGTACCTTTCTGTTATTTTAAGGATCACGTGGCTCAATTATTAAACGACTTCTTTATCAAATTCTAAAGAAGGTTACATAGGGGTTCTATGCAAGGGTCTTTAACGGGTTTTGATGTGGGGGTCTTATTCTTGCAAGGGGCTCTTGCAAACGGGTCTAAAGGATAAGGGCTTAGCAGCTAGGGTTTAGGGTTTAGGGTTTAGGGGATAAGGGCTTAGCAGCTAGGCCTTTATGAGTTGAATGGGTTTGGGGTCTGTCATAGTCGATTCTTGCCGAGCCTGTCCGGGGATACTGCGAGTTATCATGGGGAGCCGTACTCAAGGCTTGGGGTTCCTGTGCGGGTTCCCTAAGGGCGTGTTTAGGCTTTGGGTTTAGGGTTTAGGGTTTAGGGGGTTTTTGAGTTTGGGCAGCTATGGGACAACAAAGCAAAGATACTAAAACAAACCCCACAGCTTGAAACCAAAGCCCTGCACACTACATCCTAAACCTTGAACCCTAAACTCTAAAATCTAAACCGTAGTCAAACTCTATTTAAACCCCAAAGCGTAAATACTGAAATCCTAGTTAAGCCCTAAACCCTAAACTTGAATGCTAAGTAAACCCTGAAAACTCTAAATCTAAAGCCCTATCGACCCCGTAAAAGGGGCCGCACCTATGTCGATGGCCGGGTTCAGACTGTTGCCCACATCCATGTGTAGGTCCGCACCTGAGCTCTTTAGGCATGGGGTTTATAAGGGTTTGAGATGGTTTGAGGTTCACAGCTTAGGGTTTATAAGGTTTTGAAGTTTAGGGTGGCAACTCCTCGAGTGTCTCCCAGACCTCCTCGAAGGTAGATCGAAGGCACTCGGCGGTGCAATCCACCGCCACGCAGCTGACGACCAAGATCGGCCTGAATCTGACAGCTGGCTATTTCGAAGGTCTGGGGAGGTCCATGACGCGCTGTCCTGTCACGGAGGTCCGCGACTGCCGGCTCGTAGACTAGGCTCGACAGGGCACGAAATTTGAGTGAGCGATTTCGGCTCAGCACCTCCTTCTTGGCGCATGTCCCCCGGAACTGCGATGCAAGGGCAAAGCGTCAGCCTTTAAGCTTAGGCTTGCCCGTTTTGCGATGATGGCCTAGGGCTTAGGGTAGAAGGGTTACGGTTTAAGGTTTATAGGCTAGGGTCGCGTGTAGGCCAAGCTGTCTAGAAGTATACTTCCAGCCTATCCACCGCATAAGACAGTTCACACAAACAGTACCCTAAACCCTAAACCCTAAACTCTAAACCTGTCACAAACAGGTGAACACCAGTTTGGAGTTACGGCAGCTTAGGACCTTAGGATACCCGGTCGTGGGTTGACCCAGAGAGCCCAATACTTTTAAATAAGGAATATAGAATGAACCCCCTTACCCCAAGGGTCCAAGTACCTAATAATCATATACTCTCCAAAATCCTAACCTACATAACTACTATCCTAAAACTGAGTACCTAATTATTGGGTCCTTTGGACCCTTGGGGTTATAGTTTAAGGTATATTCCTTAATTAAGGGGTCTTGGGCTCTCTGGGTAGGGGCATACCCTAAACAATAAAACCTAATGGGCACATGTGTGAGGTTCTGGGGATGTAGGGTTGCGGGAGCATCGATACCCTGCTGCCTTCGATGACGAGTCTGGAATTAAGGTTTACCTTAACCCGGAATAACCTACCTTTTTAAGGCCTTATATAGAGAATTCATAATAAGGAACCCTAAAAAAGTAGGTTCTTCAGGGTTAAGGTAGGGTTTAGGGATCCTGAACTCGCAACTCAGAAAGGCCTAAACTGCAAGCACCGCCGTACTCTGCTTTACAACTGCATGCGGACATGTGTGCGTGTATAGATATGTGTATATACATATATACATATATATATATAGAAACATACATGCATATACATATCTAGATTTTTACATGTACACATATATACATGTATATATTCTCACGCACACATGTATATCGAGTTTGAGAAGATGTGCAACCATTTGCGATGAACACATGACGCTGAAACTTGCTGGGCTCCGCCACCTAGTGACCCAAACACCAAGGATTCTGGTGTCCAGGAACCTTTTCCCTAAACCCTAAACCCTAAACCGTGGGTTGCTCTTCCGAGCTTTGAAGCTGACTGGAGATCGATGAGTCTTGGCCACCATCGCGCCTGTGACGCTGAAGAGCGGAACGAACCGGACACCATGTTCTGATGGATTCCCTCTATTACTTACAACGAAGGGGTTTAGGGTTTAGGGTTTATAGGGTTTAAGAGTTTAGGGTTTATAGGGTTTTTATAGGGTTTTTAGGGTTTAGGGGGTTAGGGGTTTAGACGGTTTAGGGGTGTCTGACTCAAAGCAGGAGGCCTAAACACGTCGGTTTTCCCACACCCTGAAGGGCCCCTCGAGGCGCTCCAATGCCAAACCTCAAAGCCCTAGAATCAACGGTGGTAAATAGCCTATACCCTAAGGCTCCAAAGAGGGTCATGGGCTTCGTGGGCGAGGGTTTGGGCTTTGGGGGCTAAGGTTTGGGATCTCACTACGAGGGTCCAGGAGCATTAGGGTATAGACTCTTAAGGGTCCCTAGAACTCCCTCAAAAAGGTCTAAGGGTCCATATGAGGGGCCCATACTTCTGACCTTGCATATAAATGGTTGCTACACACTTCAAACCTCAGGGGTCCGGGTTCTCCAGAGTCCATCGACGCACAAGACGCCTTAAGCAATAGCACGCCTTTTGGGGTCCCAACTACTCTACCATAATACCACAATGTTAAACAGTTAAAAAAGGGATTAAACGGGGATACCATTAAATTACTAATTGTTCAGGCTCCTGTATTGAAGCGGTTCAGCCATACTACCGCAGATGACCGGGCTTGCGACGCAAGATGCGCATGTCACCCGTCAACACCTCGAGGAGAGCGGTGGGAAGCTTCATGAGATGTCTTACGCTAACACTCCGAATGGACCCAGAATACTCATTGTCGTCGCTTTTTGCTGCAAAACAGTAGGTTCCCAAACCTGCATCTGATGTAAGGTCTTCGGAGCTAGTTTAGGGTTGAGGGGTTTACGGTTTAGAGTTTAGGGTTAGGCTGGTCAGGTAGTAAATGGTTTGGGGTTTACAGGTATATTAGGGGTACTTCCAACAATATGGCAGTCGCCGGACTACTTGCGTCGCTCGGCCCGCAACTACATGCGCATATGTGAATAACATCTAGATAGAACATATATATATATACACATATTTATTTATTTGGGACCCTAAATAGTAGGATCCTCATT
The DNA here is from genome assembly GCA_003297005.1 of Symbiodinium sp. clade A Y106. Classification (NCBI taxonomy): domain Eukaryota; class Dinophyceae; order Suessiales; family Symbiodiniaceae; genus Symbiodinium; species Symbiodinium sp. clade A. Next base: position 122,882 of record BGNK01000428.1, read on the forward strand.
ACAAGGACCCCAAAATAAGGTACGCCTAATTTTCGGAAACTCCCATTTGTTGATATTTACTCCACAGACCACTCCAAAGGTGCTGGTAGATGGTAGACTGCGTCTGGGCCCTGGACGCAGCCCAAATCCAAATGTTGTGAACCAGGAACTTCCTATCCTAGAGCCTGAACCCCAACACCGCAAAACCGCAAACCCAAATTTAACCCTTATAGGCTCTATAGGGACTCATATTTAAAGGCCTTTGGGCCCAAAGACCATACTATGTGAGGCTTTCGGGCTGTTTTGAGCCTTAGGGTAAGGGATTTTTATCGCATGCTGGGACACTAAACGATTTTGCCTTTTAAACCTAGACCTAGAGGAAGGTTTTGGACTCTTGGGAAGCTCCCTCACTGTAGACATTCCAAGCTCCGCACGTCGATCTCCACTTCGGAACAGGCAGCACCGTAGGTGAAGTAGTTGAAGGGCTTGCCTTTGGGCTTTACTTAAAGGATCATGGGACTTAGTATGTAAGGTTATAAGTACCTTAATGGAGGTTATAAGTATAGTTACCTTACTTATAACTCTAGTTACTAAGTCCCATGATCCTTTAAGTAGGGGTTCTCAGGTTTAGGCTTTCGGGTTTCCGGTTTCCGTTTGGTTTCGGCTTGCAACCCAGACCCCAAGTCCCGAACCCGCCAAGCCCCGAAGGGTTTAGGGTTTAGGGTTTAGGGTTTGGGGCGTAGGGTTTAGGGTTTAGGGTTTAGGGCCAAAATTGTATTTGAGACGTGTGCACCTCTCCCCTGCACCCTGAGCGCTCCTAAGCCCTGAATTCGAAGTACACCCTTTACAGCAACTGCAATAAATCGAGAAACTCTGAGCATCCTAGACGCAAACAAGAAAGAATGCCAGCACTAACCACCCAGATCTGCGCCAGTTTGAACCCCAACAGGCTCCAATTCAGGATTTAGGGTTACGGGGCTTCTTAGGCTTTAGGATTATTGCAGAGTGCAGCGCCCAGGCCTAGACACTCTCAAACACCCCCCCAGATGGCCAGTGTGCCTCTCTGGTCGTCAGGCAGCGACCAGTCGTAGCCTGCCAAGATCGTGGTTTGCTCGGATGTGAGGGTATTACAGTGAACCCCAGAAAGTTGGAACATGGGTTTAGGAGGATTGGTGCTAGGATCCCCTATACTCTACCTTAAGGGCAGGAGGATATTGATGTTCCAACTTTCTGGCTTACTATATAAGGATTTATGGGACTTACCCAGAGAGCCCAATACCCCTTAACTAAGGAATGTAGCGTAAATCGTAATATGAACCCCCTTATAATTTAAGGTATATTCCTTAGTTAAGGGGCATTGGGCTCTCTGGGTAGTAAGGTTATAAGAAAGTTATAAGTATGATAACCCCAGTTAGGGGACTCATAACCCCAATTATAACCTACTTACTGAGTCCCATGATCCTTTAAGTATGCAGGCTTCGGATAGGCGGATGTGACCAACTACAAGAACCCAAAAACATTAAAGGTTGGGTATCGGGGATCTAAGTTTAGTTACAAGTACAAACCCGACAGTGTTTGTACCACGCAACAGAGTACCGAAGGAACGACCATCCGAGAACATGATTATTTAAGGGCCTTAACAATTCGAACAGGGTTGCGGCCCGTCTCGGAGTATATTATCTCATAATTATAGTAAGGATCCCCCAAGAGTGTGATTAGCAACTAGTTAAGGCCCCAATGTGATGCATGGTGGTTTGGGGACGACTCACATCAAAGCTGTACATTATGACTCTTCGGGGCACCCTCAACCTACAAACCCTGAAGACAGAACAAGGAGCCAAAATCGTGCGTTCATGAGCGTCCCGATGCCCAAGAGGGGTTCAGGAGTGTAAATCTCTAAAATCGCATGTGCAGACCGTAGACACCCCAACAGCCCCTGTGACCAGAAACACACTAGAAGGCATAGAACCAAAGTACTCCCGAAGACGCTGAAGCTCAAAAGAAACAACACAAACCTAATGTAAACAGTAATTATGGTCTGTGGGCAGAAACCCCAAACCCTGATAATTAAACCCCTGAACCCCAAACCCCTAATCCCCTAAGCCTTAGGGTGAACCCTGAGTGCTCCGCACCTATTCCGGGGGTGGCGTAAAAGCCGTGGGCAGAGAGGTCGCAGCGATCAAAGTAGGCAGCGTTCACGGCGCCTGGGGTGTCAGGGCTGGTGGGTTGTGGGTTTAGGGTTCTAGGAGTTCTTAAGACACTCTAAGGCTCCATGTACCTATATAGTATAGTATATACTTAGGCCTTAAAGAAGGGGTCCCTGTATAGGCACTTGACGGCCGAAATTTCTACGATATCGGTACACGGCGCCTTCGGGTCAATCTTGTAGACAGCTGAATAGGTTCGTACTTTGCGGTCTGCGACTTTATCGGGCGGAAAATGGATAGGGAGATCACGTTCATTGACCCCTACAAACACCCCAAAAGAGTCACTGCAAAACCTGTCATGCCCTTCAAGCATTACTTGAAGCATATGCTATGTAGAGACATGGATTCAATTTCTTTTGAGAAGCTACTGCCGCAAAAAATGGTTTCTCAAAGTGCGTTCTTTGTCGTCAGCGCCGGAAAAGATGCTCCTTTCGACATCACCCTAAACCCTAAACCCCTAAACCCTAAACCCTAAACCGTTCAGACAGTCATTCGGATCGCCGCTTGTAGACGCAGGGCAGGTCTCGCCATGTTACGTCCCTCGTCCATGCAGAATCCCAGGAGGGTCTGGCCAAAAGAGCTGCTATCCATCAGTGGCCAGGAGTTCTCTCACATCTTCAGAGAGAAGATATAGCAGAAGGTAAGTGCTTGTGTACACCTGGCTTTGAGACTTCGCCTTGTCGTCTGTGATTTCCTTCCGGCTTCTTCGGAAACTCACTCTACCTTCTCCTCTTTCCGGCACCAAATTCTGCATCATATACCACACGATCTTTCCAGCGATAGAGCTCTTGTTAAGCTTGCGCTATGTCGTTGGCATCGCACAAATTGGATCTCGAAGTCTCTTCGAGGCTCAGTCACCTGCTGGCTCTTCAACCTTTTGGAAACCTCACAGAAGCCCTAGTACTTTAAAGCCAGAGAAACACCTGTGGCAACGAAGCCTAACTTAGTGTAGAAGCCTGAAACAAACATAGATACTGTTGCATAACATATTTGTACCCTGATAGAACAAAAGCCCTGATCTCTTTTTTCCGGCCCCTGTACGAATGAATTCAATCAACCCTTGCTCCCTAAACCCCCTTAAATCTCTGAACCCCTTACTAACCCCCCAAAACCCCAAACCCTAGGCTAAGAGTCGTAAATCCTAAACCCCTGAACCCTAAACACCTAAACCCCCGAAACCCTAGACCCTTAACTTCTAATCTTGAATGCTAAATCCTAGATCCTATACCCAAAACCCATATTACCCTCATAGAACCCTTACAAGGAACCCTTAAAACAAAAAAACAGCAAAACCCGAACCCTCAAGAGGAACCCTCAAAAACCCCCAAGTCCTAGACCCTATGCTAACGCCCCGGCCCTACAGTAAACCCCGATAATATCCCTTATAGTAATCCCTATAGACCCCTTAAAAGGAACCCTTAGGTAATTATTATTAAGGCCCCTATACTAGAACTTGCCGCAAGACGGACTCCGAGGGAGGGACTCTTGAAGTCACCCTTGGCCTTTTCTAGGTAGGGCCTTCGCTGTGTTGCTTTGCAAAACCTAACCCAGAGGGTCCATAAACACTACTATTATGGAATTAGGTCCCCAAAACCATAATGGGGATGGTCTTAATTCCATAATAGCAGTGTATATGGACCCTCTGGGTAACTTATACCAGGTTATGGGTATAGTCTTTCTTGTTGTTGTTTAAGGGCTCCTTTTCGATCTGCATGATGCTTAGCGAAAGCCCGTTTGGGCGAGTATAGGCTTAGGGTTCAGGATTTCAGGTTCAGGGTTTGACGGGGTTTAGGGGTTTAGGGTGGGCTCAGGGCTTCGGTAGCTTTGTAGCGGGTTCTGGGGACTGTAAGCGCTTTATAAGTTCTATCTACCCAAGAGTTGATGGCCTACTGCTGCGATTGAGGAGGTCTTCTCCAACTTGCCTGTTAGGGGTTGAGGGCTTGGGGCAAATTGCCGTGGTCCCGTTTCTGCTTTGGGCGCAGATGTCTTTGGGTCCTTCTCGAAGCTCTTCTGCTTTGGGGTGTAGAGTGTACCTACTTTCCTATTCACCAAACGAAGCAAAACAACAGACTCTTGCAACAGTACTAGGTTACTAGGTTGCGAGAACTCAATAAGCTCCATGGGGTAGGTGTTGAGTGAGGGCCTGTCTCGAAAGTAAAGGCGTTTAGTTTAGGCCGGCGCACAACATCTTTGCTTGTAATTACATAGCTGCGATTTGAGGTTATATACGAACCCTACTTACCTCAGTTATAGCCCTAGATACTAAGTCGAACGATCCTTTAATTTTACGTAGAATCTGCTGAGCAACTCTAAAGCCGGAACCCTACCTAAAGTCTCTTGTTGTGCTAGTTGCTTTGTTTTGTTATGGACCCCTGAACACATATAGAACCGGATGGACAGAAACAGGAATCAAAATAGAGACTACAGGTAATAATCTTGGTAAACCATTGGCATGAATGGCTTCTGGAGCAACACAGGCAAACATGGCGAGGCGCTTCAGGCGGCCCATGATTTGCTCGCAGGCATTGAGAATGGCCATACCTCGGGCAGTGCTGCCAACTCGAACTGCTTGGGTATTTCGGCGACGTGGGTGATGCCAAGAGTCAACAGCAACAAAAGTTGTGCTGAATCATACGGTTCTGTGGCCTAACCAATTTTATGGCCAGGGTGTTATAGCGGAGCCCAAAGCGCAGGTGACTTAAGGTACAGTGAAATCAGATACAAAAGAAGCCAGAAAGGTGGACTATTATCATCATGATGCCCTTAAGGTAAAGTATGCGGGACCGTAGCACTACTTGAAGGGGCAGGGGACTTAGTAAGTTGGTTCTAAGTCGGGTTATAATTAGGGTAACTCCATTTAGGGCACTTATAACTCTACTTATAACCTACTTACTAAGTCCCCTGCCCCTTGAAGTAAACCCTAAACCCTAAACCCTATAGGTCCCTTTAAGGAAGCCTATGGATCCCTTTAAGGAACCTGTCACCCCGAGCCCATGGTCCGACTTTCAGGGGTGCACCGTATTGCTCACTCCAGCAAACCTTGATTCGGGCTTCGAAACGTCTGCCCTAAACCTTACCTAGAGCAACCTAGGGTCATACGGTTGATGGACAAAATCCTGCATGACCCATTATAAGGAATATACCATAATTCCCATAGTTTAGGGTACTTAAAGTAATGCAGGATTTTGTCCATCAACCATATCCCTGTTTTGAAGGCACACTGGTTGCTCTAGGTGCGCCTGGGTTTCCTGTGGGAGGTTTGTAGAAGGAAGGTCGGTTCAGAGATGCGACGATTAGAACAGTGCGTGGGGTAACCATAATCCGGAACCCTAGTCGTAATTGTTCAGGCTTCTACATTAAGTCGAAACAGCTACAAACACAGTGCCCGATCCAAATCACCACTTGCAGTCAATCAATGCACACGTGAACCTAAACTCTCTTTGATGCTAAACTCAAGTCCATAAAGCTCCAACTCTGATGAATATCATTCGAGCCCCTGAACTCCCAAACCCTAAACCTCTCAAACCTAGAATCCTTGCGTTCAAACACCCTGAACCCTGAACCCTATCAAAACTAATGTAAATCTCAGCCGTGACACCGTAGATGTCGCTTGAGGCCGACGCAGCCGTGGGGGAAGAATTTGGCACCTGAGCTGGGGAATGAATTGATTTAGGGTCCAGGAGTTTGGGGTTTAGTTTAGGGTTCTTTCGTTTGGGGTGCTGGGCTTAGGGTTGTAGGTTTCAGGGCGTATTTGCTATGGCACGCTTGCAAAATTTCAGCTCTTATTAAACACAGCATCTATCATTTTGTTGACGATGTAATCTTCTGCTGGGGCATCTTGTCAGGGTTCCAACATGTTTTCTCGGGCTTTCACAAGTTTGCTGCAGCAGTTGCCGATGCCTTAATTAAGGCCCTCAAGGCGTCTATAGATTCAGGGTTAAGGCATCTATCTATCGTGCTGTTCTTGCAGTAGGTTTGCCGGGTCGTCGAAGGCTCTGTCGGGCCTGATCACGAGGAACCGTGCTTGAATTGGCATTTCTCTAGAGTGTTGCATGGTGCTGACGGGTGGTTTGTCAATGTCGCGTGTGTCGTTTGGCGATTCAAGCTGCCCAAGGCAATCCAACGTGTTGAAGGGCTTTTCAAGAGTCTACAGGGCTTTGTAGGTCAATGCTGGGCATACAGGCTTTGCGAAGCTTACAGCTTAAGGGTGTTGGGGCTTCGTGTGCAGGCTAGCTTGTTATCGGCTGCAGGATGTTGAGGTGCGTGTCCGGAGGAATCACACCATCACAACTTCAAAAGAAAGAAACCCGAACTCCGCAAAACATCTCAGAATCCTCCATCCATACTCCAAGCTGGCGAAGGACAACCCTACCTTCCGACACCCCATATCCTGCACCGCCGAAGAGGACATGCTGCCAGGAAGCCCTAAACCAAGACCGTACACAACCCTGCATTGTGAACCCCTACTGTAGCCCGCATACCCTAAACAATGCACCGTCAACCCTCGACCTTAAATAATAAGACTCTGGTACCCTACTCTAGGGCCAAGTGCCCAATAATCACACAAATACTGACCTACATACCCTCTATCGGAAACCCAAGCACACAATTTTGGGGTTCTTTGGACTTTTATAGTGAAACTACAAGACTAATGTACCTAGCTTCATGGCTAGGAGCCAACTAAGTCCGACGCCGTATCGGTACCCGTCTCCCGGAAAGTCACAGCCTTCGGCGAGGATTAGGCTTGGGTTTGAATAGAGTTCGGGGTTAAGTCATAACACGTTACAATCAGAAACCCTACGGAATATGCAGTAACGGTAACCTTCTGGGCCCCTAAGATTTTGTGGGTCTTAGGTTTCAAGCCTTCAGCCCTCGGGTTTGCACGCAAATGCCGGTATGAACCGGGTTTAGGGTTTAGGGTTTACTGCCTCAGAAACTAGGCGTTCGAGTTGTGCCAAGCCCTATTCTGAGTGTAAAGATGTGGGAGTTTCCGAAAATAGGGGACCCTACTATAGTACCCTAAATAGTAGGATCCTTATTATAAGGATCCCAGAATAAGGTACACCTAATTTTCGGAAACTCCCATGTGGGTTTGAAAGCTTCAGGGAGAGAGGAGGAGAGTTCAGCCCAAAGCTTCTGCTAACCCTCATAGTCCACACATGATACAAACTTCAACAGGGCTGGGTTTCGGGTCCAGGGTCTAGAGTTTATAGACAGGGCTTAGGGTTTAGGGTTTATATATAGGGCTTAGGGTTTAGGGTTTAGGGTTCATACATAGGGCTTAGGGTTTAGGGTACTTTAAGTCAAAGCCAGGGCTGTAGCAGCTATGTCGGTACATGGACCTCAGTGGCTGCTTTGACGGCCCAGGGAGTCAAAGGATCGCAGAGTATGGTGTACTATAAGGACCTTAACAACTATAATAGGGCTTTGGGGCCCATTATACTGTAGTTCCAATAAGGAACCACCAAAATGGTATAGCTATTTAAGCCCCAATATTAGTTCTCCATGGGCAGCCGAAGCGAATCTTGTCGTTGTCGTCGTGTTGCTGGGTGTTTGATAAGGGTTTAAATTTCAGTTACCATAGTGAGGAAATCATATTATTTGCTATAGATCCCTATTATGCTAACTTAAACCTTAAATCCCTAAACCCTTAAGCGAGCCCTTATGGATCCCTTATTAAAGGGGCCATTCGAGATCCCTACTATGGCACCTTAAAATAAATTCCTTAACAAGAACCCAGTATTAATCCCAATCATAGTGCCCTTATAGTAACCCCCATAGTAACCCTTGTAGGACCCGTTTAAAGGAACCCTTAACCCCTAAACCCTAAACCAAGAACCCAGTAGAAGTCAGGATCACCTCGAAGCCCCCAACACACGAGGCGCGAAGTACACGGGCTGATTCCCTCAAGCACGAACCCAAAGACTCCAATATCCCTTAATTAAGGAATATTCCTTAAACCATGTGAGGGAACATACTATAATTTAAGGTATATTCCTTACCTAAGAGCACCCCACCCTTAACCTAAATCTTCTGAGGGACAGGGGTGCCCGCCATCTGTCCGGCTAGCTAGCGCTAACGAGCACACGCTGAGCGCCCTCAAGGACACTCGTGAGCCCACCGCCCCCCGCCCCCCCTTAATCAGAAGGGAAGCTTCTTCAGACGGCTTAGGGTCTAGGGGTTTGCGGGTTTAGGGTTTCAGGGTAACTTCTTCAGATCCCCATGAAGGAAACCATGACCCCAAACACAAAGAACGGAAAACAAACAGCATAAGCGCGCCCAAGACCCTGAAAGAATGGCCAAGGGAGCCAGCTAAGCTCCGATAGAAAGGGCAACGGTGTAATGTAGGGGCCTTTATATTTAGAGTAGGGTTTAGAATAGGGTTTTGGGATTCCTTATTAGTAGTCGTATAATATACCCCCAATCCCTATTCTAACCATGAAGGCCCACCCTATGAAGGCCCCTACAGTAGATGAAAGGCACTATGAGAACTCGAGACCAGAAAGCACAACCTCAGGGGCTAGGGTCCATAGGGTTCTAGGGTTTGAGGTTTAGAGTCTAGGATGCTTTCACTTGCCCTGCCAAGTGCAATTGTTACCCAAGCTTGCGGACACTACTATAATACAATATAACAGTACATAATCGAACATGATATAATACAGCTGCAAATCTAAGTGCCCCTCAGACATCGGGACGTTCAGCGCTTTTGCCTCAGGAGGCAGGGAGGCAACCATACTGTAGCATGTAGAGACAGAAACCTAGCTGGAGTTCAGGGCTTAGGGAGGGTATTGGGATCCGGATGTTCAAGCAGAACAGGGATCTACTAAGCACTCATCTTCCCGCAATGTCGGCATCCAACACTGAGAATGGCAGCCATGAACATGAATGATACAGGGGCCTTATAACGGCAGAATAAGGCTTTGAGGTATGTTCTGCTATGATGAAAAGGAACCCGGAGGATCACAGTAGTAATGCTACTGTTGATGGACAAAATCCTGCATGACCCTAAGGACCCTAAACTATGGGAATTATGGTATATTCCTTATTATGGGTCATGCAGGATTTTGTCCATCAGCAGTAGTAATACTAGTTACCCGAGCTTCTATATGGGAGTTTCCGGAAATTAGGGGGGTATCTTCTTTTGGGGTCCTTATCATAAGGATCCTACTATTTAGGGTACGGGCAACGCATATAATAAGAAATCATTCCAAATAAGAAATTAGACCCTCGCTAGGCCCAAATTTCTTAAATTAAACCCTCGCTAGGCCCAGATTTCTTAAACCTAGATTCCC
>BGNK01000428.1:133492-201126 GCA_003297005.1 Symbiodinium sp. clade A Y106
TACAACTTCCGGACCCTCGACAGTGGGAAATTTCTTATTGCCATGCACACCCGAATAAGAAATATCTAGAGTCTGGGGAAGGAGCACCCGTTTCTTATTAAACTGATCGACCGTAGTTATAATGGTGTTTGGGGTATAGAACGGTTTATGTAATTGTAGAGGAACTGTAATTGTTATTAATGACCCCTATCACCCCTAACAACACAAGATCATGAGACCCAAAGCGCTCATCCCTCAATCGGTTACCTTAGCCATACGGCCCAGCTCTCGAGCAGATACCCGACAAACCTCACCACGAAAATTCAATGAGTCATAAAACAGCCTGAACCGCTAGACGAGTGTATGCTACTAATGCTAATTGTTAATCATTATTGTTGTTGCTTTTTGCCGGGGACATGAGTTCCATGAGGAATATAAACAAGGAAAGCTACCCCGGCTCCTGGATAGGAATCCCCTGCGGTTCTTCCCGCCTTGAACTCTTCTTTATCGGGCACCTCCGTACCCCTAAAGCCCAAACCGAAAATCAACAATCCTAAACGAATTCTTCCTCGAGAAGAACCCCTCCGAAAGCCTAAACCCAAGACAGTAGAATGTATTCACATAGTGGGCACCTATCGGACCTATCGGGATGCCTACATTCCTGAAAACCTTGCAGCATGGGGTATTGGACTTTAGAAGGCTCAGGGTTTAAGGATTAACCCTTGATACGTACCTGCGCCGGGTAGCGATTGTTGTGAGTGTTCCCTTCCTTCGCCTGCCTCGTACCGAGATCGGCAAACCAAGGGAGTTCGAGGAAGATTCTGATGATGACGGTCCTGGAAATGCTGGTGGGTAGTTGTCAAAATTACGGTTCCTCTTTGGGGTACCCTAAATAATAGGTGCCGCATTATAATAATGACCCAAAAAGGGACCATAATTTTGACAACCACCCTTGTGGTTTAAGGCTTGGGGGGAAAGGGTGTTGGAGGCTTAGACTTTCGGGCTTTCAGGTTTAGGCTTTTAGGGCTTATGGCTTCGGGGGGTTCAGGGTTCAGGGCTTTACTGTAGCAGCCTTAATACTTACCTATACTTTTTTTGGAGGGAAGGGGGGTTGCCCGAGTTTCCAGATTTGCTTTATAGTATAAGGGGCGCCAAAACTCCATTTTAATTATTGAGGCCCCTATATTAAGCTTTAGGCTTGTGGACTTCAAAACAATCCTTCGAACCCAACTAACCAGAGACTCCAAGATCCCTTAACTAAGGAATATACCTTAAAATATAGTAGGATCCCCAATATGATTTAAGGTATACTCCTTAATTAAGGGATGTTGGAGTCTCTCAGTAACCTGACAACCTCTTCAGACTTGTGGTTTAGGGAATCACTGTTGAGGCTTTCGGCTTTGAAGTGGACGCAATGGTATGTTGGCAAGCAATGCGCGTGAACCCCAAACCCTAAACACCTAAACGCCCAAACCCTAAACCCCAGGCGTGCGGGCCATGATGTCAGTTTAAGGGTTGACGAGAAACACAACCCGATGAAAAAGGGAAGGGCTCGGGCACCTGGGTTGATATCACCGTGGGGCAGTGTGCCGAAGGGAAGATAGCACGCAATCAAGAGCATGCTGGGCCTATCCTAAACTAAACCCTACACCCTAAACCCTAGGACCCCAAATGACTGCCAGTTTAGGGGAGGGGAAACCCTAAACCCTAAAACCTGCACAATTCCTTGGAAAGCTGGCGAGCGCACTCTGCAGCAGTTGCTCGAAGAACTCCGTAGAGCTCCCGCCCTACAGCCTGCAGCCTAAGGTGAACCCTCAACCACAAACTGCAAACCCTAAACCCTAAACCCCTAAACCCCTAAACCCTAAACCCTAAACCCCTAAACCCCTAAACCCTAAACCCTAAACCAAAAGGCAGACCCAAACCTCAAAAAAAGGCCACACCAAAGACCGCAGAAGAGCATCTTCCGAGCCCTAAACTCGGTTCTTCGTCTTCCGAGGGCTCCTCAGACGGCATGCTTCTCCTGCATGAAGACCACTTCTGGCTGCGGGTCCTCTTGAAGATCATGTTTGTTTGGGGTTGGGGGGCTTAGGGCAAAAGAAGATACGAAAGGGGTGACTGCAAGGGTTGCTGTAAGAGCTACTACAAGGGTCTCTAAGAAGTTTACGGTTTAGGGTTTAAGGTTTAGGGTTTAGGGTTACAGAGGGCCTTAAACATTTGAATGGGAGCCTTGAGGGTATGCTACCACCAAACTGTCACGCCGTTTTGGTTTATGGTAGTATGGCCATACCCCCAATTTCAACAAATCCTGACGCAACCATGTCGAACACCCAGAAGCATGAAGAGAACAACACCCTCATCCAAACGAAGTTCCTTCGTTCCCTCAAGTACACCCTCATTTCATGCAGATCCCAGAGAAACTTCAGGGTTTAGGGCTCTTACGAAGTCCCCGTGATAACCCTAAACCCTAAACCCTCTACACCCCACACCCTCAACCCTGGACCAGGCACCACCTTCAAGGGAACCCTCAACCCTCAACACAAAGACACCCTCAACATTCGGGTCGTTCTCTAAATCAGGGCCTGAAGGTCCCTGCTGCAAGGGTGTCGTACTACTTTTGGGGACCCAAAACGGGACCCTAATTTAGAGAACTACCCTCAACATTCCACTTCCCTAAAGAAACCCTAACCCTTAAACCCCAAAGCCGCAAACCCCTAAACCCTAAACTCCTAAACCCTAAACCCTATTCCCCCAGACCCTAAACCCCTAAACCCTCAACGTTCTACTTCCCCAAACGGAAGCCCGACTTTGAGAAACTGAGAGCCCGGTCCGGACCAAGGCAGCCTGGCCAGCTTCGTTTTATGGCAATCTATGGGGTTTAGGGTTTAGGGCGTAGGGGTTAGGGGTTTAGGGTTTAGGGTTTAGGGGTTTAGGGGTTTAGGGGTTTAGGGGTTTAGGGTTTAGGGCTTAAGGTTTAGGGGTTTAGGGTTTAGGGCGTAGGGTAATGGTGCATGCAATCTATAACCTTACTTATGATTACATAAAACCCAATTAAGGTACTTATAACCTTACTTACTAAGTCGTCCCATGATCCTCCTTTAATGGTACTTGCAACCTATAATCTGTTTCATTATACTGGACCTAATAGGCACTATAACTATATTATATACATAAGATCTATATGTATATATCCATATTCTATTATATTGCAACTAATTGGCACTGACTATAATATTATTATACAATCATATATATATATATATATATATATATATATACATATATATATATATGTATACAAATATGTATGCTCTATTATATTGTAAGTAATAGTCACTAACTATAATGTATACATATACGTACTCAGCAGGAAAAAGCTTTAAGGTTCCAGGTTTAGGGCCGTGAGGTCTCGAGGGCTGTGGGAGTTTAGAGTTTTACGGTGGTTAATGCTGTAGGGCTTCAGGGCTTTAGGGTTCTAGGCTAGGGCTTTGAGGTTTAGGGCTTAGGGTGGCTTGTGCTGTAGAGTCCTGGATTTAGGGCTTTAGGATCTTTTTTCGGGTTCTGCAAGGTTTGTAGCGGCAAGGTTTTAGGGCTTAGGGGTCTGAGTGTGGACCGCTGGCTAATAAACCATCTCTCTTTAAGGGCTTTGTGCTAGGATCCCTACCAGAATCCCTATTTCTGTAAGGGGGTTTATTATTCAGAATATTAATCAGCTGTTGATGTTTGCAATATTGGGTATAATTATAGGTGCATGGGCTTGGGGTTTGAAAGGCTTAGAGCTATGATTGAGAGTTTAGGATTCAAGAAAAGCCCGAAAGCAAAGATTTCGGCATGTCTCCGTTCATCCCCTTATGCGCTTCTTTGTCCTGCAGGCTCTGGAGGGGCGAGGACACTGATGCATTGTGGCGCCCGTGCAGTGCCTTGCGGCGACTTGCCGCGTTGCGACCTGCTTCGGCTGGGAAGGAGTAGCCACTCAACTGCTGCAACCGGATGATGCTTGTCTCCAGCGTCGCGACAGTTGACATGCAAGCCCTGACCTTGGAAAGGCGTCTCCCAACCCCCTTAACACTGATATGGGGGCCTTAATAATTCGACTCGGATGTTGGGGTATAAATACTAGACCTCCAAAACAGGAACCCGACGGACGACCGCCATCTTTCAGGCCCGTGCACTGACCCCAACAACACACGGCGAAGCCTTTGAAAGAGGTTCAGGCGGTTCAGGTTTTAGGGTAGCTAGACCCCTGATAAATACCACCTCTCTACCTCTGGGCCTTTGACGTCAGGGAGGTTATTCATCAGGGGTCTACATTACACTACTACACAGGGACCCCAAAGCGGTTAAAGAGCAGCTGCTACCAAAGTGTAGAAGGACTTGGAAGCTTCCCAGCTTCAGAACTCTGAATGTTCAGGATTTTGCAAAGGCGCCTCGGTAATCTATAGCACCCTATAAACCTCCAGCCGGAAACCCAAAACCTCTCAAATCCCTCACGCAAACACGGCCTGAACATCCTGATCCCTACACCCTAAACCCTAAAAACACTAAAAACCCTACCCTAACACCCGCAACCCTGCCTTTTTTTTTGGGGGGGGGGTTCCAAAAAATCAGCCCTAAAACATCAAAGCTTTCGGCAGTTAAGGTAAACCCCTGAAGTCCAAGCCCACTACAAACCCAAGCGAGGGAGGTGGCACAGTTGAAGAGGCAGAGTCCGCCATTTTGCTTCATCTGCCTGGCGGCCAGAACCTGTGACGTGGCTGGATATTGGGTGGGTTCGTAAGCGGCTTTTACGAGTCTTGTTACAAGGTTTTTATGCGTCTTTTTGTCTTGAGGTTTGTTGACTGTTTTGCAGGGAGTAAAGGGTTTTGAAGCTTTGAGGGTCAGGCTTTTTCTTCAGGTCCAAGATTTTAGTTAGGGTTGCGGGTGTAGGGTCTTTGGTATGTGTAAGGGGGTTGAGAGTACACAAACCGAGGTGTCTACAAGGTGTGGACAGGCTCTAGCATCACAGTCCAGACGGGAGGGCATCATGGCGGTAATGGTGATGGAGTCGATGACAGGGAGTATGGTCATGATCCTGCATGTCTGCCGCCCCCTCTCCTCTTCACCACCATCGCTACTTTTCTCCACGTTGGGGTCCTCCTCGTCCTCCTCCTCCTCATCACCATCAACAGTCTCAGACTCTCGCCGTCGCCGATGCCGTCCATGTGACCCAAAGCTCTAGGTTGTTATCACACTCAACATAATCTGCACGATCATCGCATCCTCATGAGCTCATCATGACAACATCCTACTCATACTCCTCCCCAAGAGCATGCCAAGGCCGCATCACCTCACAAGCATCATCTGGGCCGATGTTAAGCCCTCCAAGGCCCGCACAAAAGCTAACTAATCGATTTTGGAATAATCCGTTTGGGGCTAGGGTTTTGGGCTGTCGGGACTTCTCTGCACTTAACCGAGCAAAGCCGTAAAAGAGTTCCGAATCAAAATCGAACACAAATCTTGGCCACCTCGACCTGCGCAGGGGCGATGGGTCGGGCCGCCTCCTAGCCGTGATGCGTGTGGTTTTGGGGTTTCAGGTATAGGGTCTAAGTCTAAGCTCCATTTTAGCTTCGAGGTTCGTCGCGTTTTGCCAGGGTTTCAGTATTACTTTGGCTACTTCATCCCGACTCCACCACAGTACGAAGTCCTCCGAACTTTCAACTCTGGAACCTCTAAACGAATACAAGACGCTCAAAACGAAAACGACAAGACTTTCACGACCGCCTGCAACTTAGCCGCACCGCAATGAAACACTTTTGGGGCAATCGAAACACTTGTTGGCTGGCGAAACAGATCACAAGGAGCCTGCGCCTACGCCGGCCTGGTGTCGTCATCTCTTGGGCCGCTGGGCTTGAGAGCTTGAGAGTCCATCCCGACACCCTAAACCCTAAACCCTAAACCCTAACGTGACAGTGAGGTAAAACTTCTACGCCGGGTTGGATGGTGCTGGAACCAACGCCCACGCCGGCGGGCAGGACGCAATCGGGCAAGCGAGGTTTGCCAGTCAGCAGCTTCTCGTGTCGGGGCCGAAGCCATGCGAATCGGATTCTGTGGGAGTGCAGGATGAGTTGCCGTACAAGTGTCCCCAGAGGCTCCAATATCCCTTAATTAAGGAATATACCTTAAATCGTATTAGGAATTCTACTATAATTTAAGGTATATTCATTAATTATTGGATATTGGAGTCTGTGGGTCCCGGAAGACGCTCGTTATCCCAACGGCCACCTGCGCATCATGAAGAGTGCAGAGCGAGAAGTTGACTCCCAAACAGAACGGAACTAGGCACACCTGACCTTGCAGGAGTTTCTGCGAAAACGTACTAGACTGTCGAGTTCGAGGTTCCGGGTTTAAGATTTGAAGTTGCGGGTTTAGGGCTTACTATAGGGGCCTTCTTAATTAGAATAGGGTTTTGGGGCCCATTATCTTAGACATATAATAAGGAACCCCCAAACTTGTATTGGTAATTATTTAGGCCCCTATACTACGGCGTACGGCGTGGGGTTTCGGGTTTCGCAATCGGTTCCGGGGATGCTGCGCTGGGCTTCCGAAAGCGACTTTGTGGGACTTGAATAAAGGCTCCAAACGGTAAAGCAGTGAATTCCTAAATCCTAAAACCTGACCCTAAGGGTCCCAGTACCCAAATAGTAGGGTTTCAAGGTCCGAGATCCACTCGGGGTATGGATTTGGGGATCCAAAAACCCTGCTATTTGGGTTCTTGGACCCTCTGGGTCATAGCCTAAACTCCCGAACTCAGACCCCGAAGCCCTGAACCCCACGACCCTGGATGCGGAAGTCCTACACCCAAAACCCTGAACTCTGAGTTACAAAACTGAATGTCTTCTTCACCCTAAACCCCGGTCGAAGCTGCCGAAACGGGGCGACCCGGAGAGCCCTTAATACCCCTTAATTAAGCAATAGACCTTAAATTATAAGGGGCTTCATATTATGATTTAAGCTCTATTCCTTAATTAAGGGGTATTGGGCCCTCTGGGGAAATCCAAACTCTGAACCCCTCGACTTCGAGACTGAGCCATGGAATCCTCAAAGGAGCTTTAGGGATTTTCAGGCTTCTTGGCCGGCTTCTGAACCCTCCTAAAGGTTAAACTTCTAGCCTCCTTATTATGATTCATATAGAAGCCCAAAAAGCTACAGTCCTAAGAGCCAACCAGAAGAACGCCCAGGCTTAAGGGCTCGTCGCTGTGTTTTGTGCTCTTGCCGGTATACATATTGGCAACATTAGAATGCAACTTCTGAACCCTAGCCCCACCTAAACCACAAGCTCTACACTCCCAAACAGCAGGTCTTGCTGATAGTGGGCTTGTATATGTGCTGTACATAAAGCTTCTCTTCTGGCTTCGATCGTCTGGTTTGCCGAAAGTTCTAGGATTCCAGGATTAAGGGCGTCACAAAACTCAACGTCTTCGGATGAAAGGTGCCCACCCCACCTCCACCACCCTCCCCCCTTCGCCAAAGAAAGAGCCCTCGGGCCGAAACTGTAAACCCTAAGCAGTATAAAAAAAATCTCCAAATATTAATAATACTAAGTAATCGTAAATTAAGGAATAATACACTTTGTGTTGATAATCAAAAAAAATTACCAACCCTAAGCACGAATCCCTGAAGCCCTGAGAACCCCCCCCCCTCCTGCTCCGAGATTTCCTCGTCCTGCTGGCTCGGCTGCTACAATGGTCGAGGGTTTAAGCTTCAGCGTTTTGGGTTCAGCGTGTAGGTTAGAAACTGATGTCTATTCCTGGACGAACACAATTATTGAAGGCACTAATACTAAGATCCATCTTGTATCTGATAAGACGTGTCGTCTATGTAACACTAGCGCGAAAAGAGAAAGTAATAATGATAGCGGCTATAACAGAGAAGCAGCCATCGTACTTTTTCCAATGTTGCTTCGGGGTCTTGGGTGTGCTTTGTTGAAGGTTCAGGCTTGCGGACTAGACCCTGAACCACCAATCCTGAACCCTAACCCCTAAACACATCAACCTCTGTTTAAATCCTTACTGAACCCTGAGAGTGTCTTTCGGAGCTTCGTGTTCACTGCGACGTGGCGGCCTCCTGTCGGTGTCTGAGTATTCAGTACATGAAAACCGCTTGTAGTTATAGCTCCTAATTACATATGTATGTATATTACATATATATATATATATACACATATGTGTGTTTGTGTATATGCATGTACATACATGTATATTATATATATGTATATATACATGTGTATATAAATATATATATATACATATACACATGCCGGGTGCCGTGTGTATATAGATAACAATGTGTATATATATACACACACACCGCAAAATGCTCCAGAACCCAGGGCTTCAGACTGGGCGAGTATAAGGTTTAGGGTTTGAAGGGTTTGGGATCTTAGGGTTTTAGCTTTCAGGTGGCAGTCTGAGGTCTAATAAGGTTTAACAGCCCTGAACCCTGAAGAACCCTGGGCTCTAAACCTTGAAGATCCCAGACCGTACTCAGTGAACCCTAGTAGCCCCTAAAACCCTATACCATCCCTTTTAGTAACCTGAGCTATGCCCCTTTGTGGTAATCCTTGTCGTAGCCCCTAGAGCTGTATAGTAGCCCTGAAAGTAGCCTGAGCTATGCCCCACCTCATCTTCTGCATCCGGAGCCGCCTTGGTCCAGGGCGTCGCCTCCGCGTCTTCCCATAGGTTTTTCGGGTCTGCAGGGCCTCCTTTAAGGGTTTCTTTAAGGGCTCCTTTAACGGATCTTTAAGGACTCCTTAAAGGGCCCCTTTAAGGATCCGCACGTTATTAAGGGCCGAGAGTTTCGGCTTTTCAGAAAGCTCAGAGAAGTTTTAGAGGGATTAGGGCTTACGGGGTTCAGGGCTGGGTTCGGTTAAAGCGTGTTTGAATATAAGGGGATGCTGCATGGGGCTACAGGGCCTGACGAGGGTCTTCAGGATCCACCCCTTGCTTCTCATTCCCCCATCCGACGGAAGTCGTAGTTTGAGCTTGCAGATAAATCGTACTGCCTCATAAGTATAGAACCAGGAAGTTTAATAGCCGTCGGGGAGAGGAGACCCTCTGGGCTCTTATGAAGGAAGTTACTTTGAGTTAGCACAATAGGGATCTATAGTCTATAGTAATAATATGGTGTCCTTATCATGGTAACTTAAATAAAATATGGTTTCCTTATCACGGTAACTGAAAAAAATCCCTTAACATGAGCCCAGAAATTTATACAGGAGGGGCTCGGGCCTTGGCAACTGCCCGAGTCTCCAGGGTATCGTCTATGTAGGGGCCTCAAGGCTTAGAATAGATTTCTTTAAAGGGGTCTATAAGGGTTCTAATGTAGGAACCTGATTAAGAAACCTTGGGCCTTTATTAAGGCTCTTTATATGAATCCTAATATATTGGGGGTTATAGGCCCAGGGTTTCTTCATCAGGTTCCTACATTATAAGGGGTCTGTCAAGGGCTCTATGATATATTCGAATCATTAAGGCCCCTATACTAAACCCTTATAATAGCCCTTATAGTAACCCTTACAAACCCCCTTTCAAAGGAACCCTTTACAGTAGAAGCCAGAAAGTTGGAACATCATCATCCTCAGGCCACTAAGGTAAAATAGAGGGGAATCCTAGCACGAATCATCCTAAATCCATGTTCCAAGTTTCTGGGGCTCATTATAGGCTTTATCGTTGGGTGCATGAAGGACCCATTGGACAATTGAACGCTGAAACCTGCTTGTTTGAGCTTGGGCCATGATATTACAATTGTAATAAGGAACCACCAATACCCTTTTCTAATTCTTAATTGAAGTCCCTACATTACGTGCAGCACCGTTACTATTGCAGCGAAGCCCCCAATAACAAAGCCAAAAAACCCAAGCCCTAAAGACTAAAACCTGGCCCTTTGAGATGTCGGGTTTCTGTTGAGGGCTCACCACCACTGCAGGCAGAACACAAGTGTCTTGAATCTTCCTAGTTTCTAGCTTCCTTGGCTCCCATAGGCTCCAAGCCTATGGTAGTATATTATTACTTAAATCTATAAACGGCCAAAAACGCTTGTAGAGCCGGCATTATCTCGAAGATACTTGTGGTACGCAGCTTGGGCCACGCTTCCTTTCCTTTTGAGGCTTCCCTGGCTGCATAAGCCTTTGGCGACGAGGGGTGTCCGGTGTCTCACACGAGCCTTGAGAAATCCCAGGCCTTCCGTCGTAAGGATACTCCAGCCCTTCTTTTTGGTCCACGTCATATTGGCCTTGTCGTTGGACCAGCACCCATCCTGCCAGTGCAAGACCAAGCCCTCATGCAATAATATTACACTGATTCACAGGTCCCCCTCCAAGAAGGCCCACCATTCTGCTGCTCGCCTGTTGGCGCGCTTCTCTGCAAGCTTCCGGATATTCTCTGGCACTCCAGGAAGCACCGGGGCCACCACGACAGCAGCCTCTGCAAACCTTACTATTGCTACTGTTACTATGTGCTCAAGATGATGGTAATCATTTGCCGTAGAAAAGGTTGAAGGTCAGTGCAAGAGCCAACAACTCTCATCCATTTCTCCTGACACCCGAAAACCCCAAATCCTGAACCTAAACCCTAAAACCCTAAACCCTGAAACAACCCCCACAGGCAGTCCCTCACCTTGCGCTTCACCTTGCGCCTGTCGCTGGAGAAGGGATTCGAATAATGTATGGGCCTTCATAATTAGAATAGGGCTTCTCTAAAGGGTTTTTGTAAAGGGTCTATAAAGGATCTGTAGTAGGGTTCTATAACATAGGGGCCTTAATAATTAGAGCAGGGTTTTGGGGTATAATATACTATCATCATAAGGAACCCCCAAAGTAGTACAGGTAATCGTTAAGGCCCCTATGTTACAGGCCCCGGACATCATAACAGGGAACCCCAAAATAGTACAGGTAACTGTTAAAGCCCCTATGTTATATGCCCCGGACAAATCTGTCAGAGATTTGTGCGCACAGGCCTTGACTTGGATGTGTACTTACCGCTTAAGGGGGGCATGAGCCCCATTTTGAGATTAAGGGATGAAGAGGAGGGGCAGCTGCCACATCCTGAGTGCAGATGCCTAGACAGTGCACAGACCCGAAACCCCTCATGCGGGGGCTGCTAGAAAGATGACAAGGTTTATTCTCAGTACATTCAATCAACTGCAGCTACATAGGCGCTGTGAGAACTTACCCTTGCGGCTCTGACTGAACAGCCACCCATACTACCCAGCTTGAAATCAGCCCATAGAAGGAAAATCTACACCCGCAACGGCAACCCTCCGGCTTGAAACCGAGTGAAACTCTAGACACCCGAAATGCATCAACAATAAATGACAATTCCCAACACCAGACACTTCGGCATCCAAAGTCTAAGGAAAGCTCAGAACTCTAACACAAGCACCATGACAGAAAGAACAATTCGACATGCTAAACCCTTCGAGCACTTAGTACCCTTATACTACTCTACGAAATCCAGAAAGGAAAGAACAACTCCAGACACTAAACCCTTAGAAGGGACAACCCTTAAACGAACTCTCTACACGGCCTCCCGGCACCCCTAAACCCCTCAAAGCCCTAAAGACCAAAGCCCTCAATCGAAACCCCTACACGCCTAAACCCTAAACCCCTACCGGCCCTAAACCCCTAACCACTAAACCCTAAAGCCCTAAAGCCCTCAACCCCTACAGCCCTCAACCCCTGAACGCCTAAAACCCTAAACCCTAAAACGCCAGGCCCTGAACCCTAAGCCCCTGAAGCTTAAAAGCCCTAAACTCTAAACCCCCGAACCCCTGAAGCCCAAAAGCCCTATAGTGAACTCCAGAAAGTTGGAACATAGATTTAGGATGATTCATGCTGGAATTGCCTATACTTTATTTTAAGGGCATGAGGTTAATGATGTTCCAACTTTCTGGCTTCTACTGTAAACCTCTGGGATGCGGACTGGAGAGGCTCCGACCCGGTCTCCTCTGCTTCTGGGGCCTTTGCGGGCACCTGCCAGCTACTGCACGTCGGAGTTTTCTCAAACTGAGGGTTTAGGGGTTTAGAGATTGGGGTTTGGGGTTTAGAGATTAGGGTTTAGGGGTTTAGAGATTGGGGTTTGGGGTTTAGAGAGGAGGGTTTAGGGGTTTAGAGATTAGGGTTTGGGGTTTAGAGATTAGGGTTTAGAGATTTAGGTTTAGGGGTTCAAAGATTAGGGCTTAGGGCTTACAGATTATAGGGTCTAGGGTTTAAAGGGGGACTTTATCTTACTATGGGTCAAAATGCCTAAGAATCCTTTACTCTCCCCAATACTGACGTACAAAACTCCTTTCCGATCCGAAGCGAAAGTGCCTGATTATTACTAGGTGGGGTTTTTAAAGCCTGTTAAAATATTAGTAAATAAGATTCTCTTAAGCCCAATAAGGGAAAATATAAAATGCCCAAAGCCCTACCTAGATTAGGTCCTTTGGATCCTTAGCGGTTTGATTTTTAGGGTGTTTATGGTAGTTGGGGTTTCGGCTTTCGGGGGTAGGGTTTGGGGCCTGATATTGAAGATGCGATGATCTAAGATTTGCTTAGGGGTTTGGGGTTTAGGGTTTGGATCTAAAGGATCCCCTGCTTTCTGAAAAGCCCATCGAGTGTCAAGTGAAGGGCATCTGCCAGAAAGCCCGGCGCTGTGTATATTTTGATTGACAAAGCTGCTTCTTCCGCCGGAAAATTACTTGGAAAAAACGGTGCTCCGAATAATGTCACAAGGTGCCAGGATACCAGGATGTGAAAGAGGCACTAATTTATCCCTTTTAGCGCCTTTAGCTTGACCGAGGCTTGAGGTTTTGGGGCATCTGTTTACAATGTTCAGTCTGAGTTGGTGAAGATGCTGCCCAGGTCGTGTCATGAGCCACTGTGGACCATGGACCCAAACACGTAAGACTCAAGCGGGTTTGCTTTAAAGTCACCGAGCAGTATTATGGGAATGTTGCCAAGCGTGGCCATGTACTCAAGGATATCAGCCAGGAGCTTTTCGTTGAGGCTGTACGCCAGTGGGTTCTTGGACCAGCACCAAACGCGACCATAAAGATTGAACACGTAGAAGCAACGCGAGCCGTTGTGAGTGGGCAACCAGGTCTGTGTGCAACGTCCATAGCGGAAACCACTGCCTTCATGCGCAAGGGATGTCTGGCGATGCTCGCCAGACTATCTGAACGAGCATTCCAGAGCGATATGTGCTTTTGCATTCCACTGACTTTGTATGCACTAGGCTGACTGAAACTTTGACAACCACCTGGGTGAAGTGGTTTGTTCATGGTCTTCTGACCGGTAGCATAACACAATCAGAATAAGGCTCGGGGGGTGTATATGTAAAATGAAACGTAAAATGAACAACCCTTGAACTAAGCTTCCGTATTAAATCCTTGATGCCGAAGCCAAACCTAAATCCTGACACCATGAAGCGAGAGGAAACCGTCAAAGACGGTCTGCCCCAAAAACCCCCCAACCGCAAACCCTACAACCCTACACTGTACACTAAACCGCTTAACCGCAAAACAAGCCTAGTGAAGCCTCTACTAGAGTTGACCCGCCGCAGATCGTTTATGGTAACTCTTACTAGAATCACCCTTATAGTACTCGACACCTTAAGTAATAAGAGGCATAATCACACCTTAGTCAAAGCAACAGTAGTACTAGCAATAATAATAACAATGATGACAATGGTACCAGCAAACAATGATAAGACAAGACTAGCAACAGTACTAACAAGACTACTCCGAAAAATAGTAATAACTAGCATGACAATACTGACTGTGCTATTAAAAAGGATCATGATAATCAAAGTATCCGTAAAAATGATAACACTAGCACAAACAATAACAAGCACAATAAACATAGTAGCAATAGCAAGAAAGATAGTTGATCGAAATAGTAAGACCCATAAGAGCTTTTGATAATAAGGCGACTATTGATAATAACCATAATAATGATGTTTACAAAACCCAACACGTACAACATCAATAACGTACATACGCGAAAAGGCGAGCACACAGACACACACACAAAAAAAAAAAAAAAGGTATAAATACGTAAGTGTGTGTGTATAGACATATAGATATATACTTGTGTATTCATATAGACATGTAAGTGTAAACAAGTTCAGGGATCCTGCGGTGGCATAGCTTCTTCCTCATCATCCTCGTCGTCATCCAAGCTCAGCGCCTCAAGAAACTCGGGGGGCATCGAGGGTTCGGGGTGGCGGGTGTTGAGGGTTTAGGATAAGGTTGTAGGGTTTGGGGTTTTAGGGTTTAGGGTCTCGAGCTTTAGGGTTCTTAGATTTAAGGAGTTCAGGGTGGAGGGTGCAATGTAAGGTTTAGGATTTTAGGGCTTTAGTGGTTTTGGGTTTCGGGATGTTGATGTAGACCCCTGAATAAGAGACCGCCCTTCTTCAACGGCTCCGATATTAGCATGACTTCGGACTACAATCCCTGCAAAGGGCAGGGGAGTTGGACCCAGGGGTCTAATATAGGGGCCTTAACAATTAGAATAGGGTTCCTTTCAGGGGGTCTATAAGGGTTACTATAAGGGATCTATAGGGGTACTATAATATAAGGGCCCTAATAATTAGAATAGGGTTTTGGGCCCCGCTATACTATAACTATATTAAAGAAAACCCAGAATAACATTGGCAATTCTTTAGGCAATTTAGGCCCCTATATTACCCTGGGCTTGAAGATTTAGGGCTCAAGCACTGGAGGGCTTGCGAGTCGTATTTGGGGGTTGGGCGTTCTAGGATTTGGGTACAGGGTTGAGGGTTAGGGCTTTCGGGCCCTCACCAGGGGAACCCTGACATCTCAAGTATTCCAACTTCATGAGTGCGGCTTAGATATCCTGGGGGTTTGTTTGCAATAGCTGCCCCCCGCGAATTCCGCGTTGAAGTGTAAGTGTCGGGACGCTCAACCCTACCTTAACCACCACCGAAAACCTGGCCCCTTTTAGGTTCCTTATTCTATAAAACCTGCCCGTTTTGAGGTTCCTTATTCTATATATGGATCTTTAAAATGCAGGTTTTCGGAGGTACTGGCAAACTTTAGGGCTCGGGGTCTAGGGTTTAGAGATTGGAGAGTAGAGCAGAGGCAATGCCGTGCTCCATGCGAGCTCTGTGCCAAGCCATTCGCAAGAGCACAGACCGTAGTAGTAGACCCTAAATATTTTCAGGACTCCTACAAGAGGTACCCCCAGAATTCCGTGAAACTCTCACTCGTCGGCTTTGCCCGAGGAAACTGCATCCCTCGACCTCCACGCCAAGACACCTCTCTTGCAAGTTGTGACAGAATCGTCCTTGCAAGACCCTGTACAACCTTAACTTGCAGCATTTAGGATTCAAGGTTCGGGGTTTAGGGCCCAGAGATCGCGGGGTTTGCATTCCCAGGGCCTAAGCCAGAGGCGCATGCTGTTGCTTTGGTTGGTGGCCCATGCTGGAGCGACGAACAATTCTCTCTGCTCGCCGTTTTCTTGATGGAAGCACCAACCTTGCACCCCTGTGGTCGAGCGTAATTCCGCTACCTCAGATACCACGCTGTGGCCACCAAGGACGGCGTGTACTTTGTGGCTGGGACCCTTCGGATTTCCGAGGGCTCGAACACGCCTAAACCCTACTCTCTGCTTCCCAGCTTGCGGCCTCTTCGAGGGAAGCACTGCTTGCCTACCGAAACTCCGAGACCGTAACCTATGATACAGTGTAAGTAGCATAGTATAGTAGAGTATGATATACTATAGTATAGCATAACATACCCCAAAACCTGACGGCGAATTAAGGCCCTACACCCTCGAAATCCCGGGATCCTAAACCATGATGCCGGAAAGTTTAAACGCCGTAAACCCTCACCGACTCTTGCATGGCCCTTGAAACCCTCAGCCGGATACCCCGAAACCCTGAATCCTGAAAATCGGTCTTTAGGGCTTAGGGTTTATGGTTTAGGGCTTCAGGGGTTTAGGGTTTAGGGTACCAGGGGTTTAGGGTTTAGGGGTTAGGGGTTTTGGGGTTCCCGGGTGCCGGAGATCCTCAAAGTCTGCAACCCTTCGGCTTCAAGCACTGCACTATACCATACCCCTACTATACTCTACTCTACTCTAGTCCAATCTACTCTACTCTACTATACGACATTATACTTTACTATACTATACTATATTATACTAGATTATACAATTCTGTACTTTTCCGCGATATGCTATAATTCCGAAGCACCAAGCTCCTGACCCCAGAGCCAGCGACACACCAGGGAGTCACCTGCTTTGGGATTGCGAATAACAATAGTAATAGTCGAATACTGCTTGTAATAATAACTACTAGTAGCAAGACTTTCAATAAGTTTTTGAAAGGATTACAGGGTTATGCGAGTAAAAGGACTGACACGGTTTGCCAGGGCGCTATACAGCTGATTGACGGGTTTCGCGAGTCTGCTTGTTGCAGGTCGTCAATCAGGTCTTTCAACCTGCCTAAGTTCGGGTTTCGGGTTTACCAGGGTCTTAGGTGTAGTGCTCAGAGCTTAGAAAGGTTCTGCGGCTGCTCTGCCGCAAGACTCCAGCACAACGAAAGCCAGATCGGGGTCGAAAATCAGAGCCTTAATAACTAGAAAACGACTAGGCTGGCAAATTCCAGCATTTATCGTATACTTACATAAGGAGTATGAGGGAACAATGTACGAATCGTTCCGACCGCTACATTACCTCCCGTCCAGTGTTCCGACTTGCAGAACCTGTCTTCTGGGGTAGCCTACCTGTGGCCCAGAAGACCTTTTCTCAGGCAATATGTGTAGAAACCACCAAGGTGGGATTTTTCGGCTACCGGTATAGGCCATACGTCCAGATATATAGCTGCTAAGTCCAACACCGCGAAACCAAGTCTGACACGTCTCGCACAGCCTGAAGACGGCAAACGCCGCGCCTTTCTCTGCTTGCTTCGCGATGCCCGGGGCCTCAGCTGCAGCGAACGTTCTCTGCGCGTAGTATTACTGGCATGATGTTGCGGATGATGATTGTCGCTCCAACCATCTTTAACACCATTGCTCCTATTACTCATTCATTATTCGTCTGCTGACACCTCTGCTTGGTATGCTATAGCAAATTCAAGAATGACACGCCTGTTGCTAGCATGGCTGGTCTTGTTGCTGATGTCAGACCTCTGACGGCAACTTATATAAAGTGTCATTGATCCCGTGACGCTGCTCTGAAGCTGTGTTAGATTCTGCGCTGTCTGTACAAGCCGATGGGTTTCTCGTGGGCACCCCGGAACCCTAAACCCGCAAACCCCTACACCCTCAACCCTAGACTACTACTCATCGTAGCCCACGTTCTCGGACCGGCGCCCTGGGGATATGGATTGCTGAGTCCTGAAAGAATGCAAAACCTAAATCCTACACCGTAAGCCTCATGCATATATCATATATAGATTACACAACAAGGTAGTATGTATTATAAAAGAGATATTATCCCCAGCTTCTAGATTCTAGGCCCCCCCGGCTTCTCTTCCTCTTCCTCTTCCTCCTGCATCTGAAAACGTGGGCTTGGGATTG
Organism: Symbiodinium sp. clade A Y106; assembly: GCA_003297005.1. Lineage (NCBI taxonomy): Eukaryota > Dinophyceae > Suessiales > Symbiodiniaceae > Symbiodinium > Symbiodinium sp. clade A. Next base: position 151,031 of record BGNK01000428.1, read on the forward strand.
GGCGTTGGGTTTCAGGCTTTTTCCGGCACCAGGATACCGCTCCCACAACCGCCGCCAACGCAACATCATCCTCAACAACGACAACAACATCATGGTACTCATCGTCGTCATCACCATTTACATCATGAAGGTCGAGAGGCCCTAGATGTCATGAATGTCCTCAGAATCCTCACAGCATTACTGTCATCTTTATCAGCGTTACCATCATCACCACCAGCAGCCGCATTATTGTGATCAATCTCAACACCCACTCGTCTTCGTCACGACAAAATGCGAATTACAACTCGTGAACGAAATCGACAACAGCAAGAGTAAGAACAGCAGCAGCACCCCACTGTTTGGGCATGCGCCCAGGGTTGGCAGAGATCTTTTGCCCTGAACCTGCTCTCGAGAAGTCTGAGGACACTCTGAACATCCAGCGTTGGAAAGTGGCTCAGGATGTGCATGCGCATCTAAACCTGCAAAGCCAACTGATTCGGGGTGCAAGATTCATGTATCCTCATCTAAAGTTTTAAAGTTCCATGTACGCTCTCAACAGTACTTCGGAATGTCCGGCTTAAGGCTGGCAAAGTCCTAACCTCCAACCCCCCAATCCGGACCTCAAGTCCATACCCGGGCCTACCGCGTGAACCAAAAACCGCGCAAGCTTAAACCCCAAGGCCTAAGCCCCAAAGCCCATGCACCAAGGAATGGATCCCAAAGCCCAAATCCTGAAATGATGATCCGAAACCTCCAAGCCGAAACCCGAAACGCCCCAACTAAGCACGAATACCCAGAACCCCTACACCCCTAAACCCCTGAACCCAAAAGCCTAAACCTCAACCCTAAACCCTAAACCCTAAACCTCCAAGCCTTGAACCCTAAAGATTCCTCAACCCTAAATCCCCCTCTGCCACGGCTTACAGTGGAAGCCTCAAAGTTGGAAACCCAATAGCCTCAATCCTTAAGAGTAACCCTAAGGGTCCAAAGGACCCACTAATGAGGTACGCGGGTTTAGGATAGTAGTTTTGTAGCTTAACATTTAGGAAAGTATATGATTATTAGGTACTTGGACCCTTAGGGTAATGTATAGGGAATACCAGCACTATTTGGCCTTAATCCGGTTTCCAACTTTTATGGGGTTTACTATACTGGAGCCCCGAACCAGGCCTCCGTCGGCGTGTACTGCATGATCTGAGCCTGGAGGCTTGGGATTCCGGGCATAGGGTTCGGGCTTACAGTAGGGGTTTGGAGGTTCAGAGTTCAAAGTTTAGGGTTTGAGCGCACGATATGGGTTACTATAGTAAGGGTTTCTATGAGGGTTACTATCAGGGTTCATACTAGCTTCGCCAGGGAGTTTTTACGGGTTTGGTTGGGTGCCGCGGTCCTACAAGAGTTTTACCCTTTACGTTTTCATGGGATTCACGAATTGGGGGTTCGGTGTTCGGTAAAGTACTCCAGAAACGCATTACCTATACCATTCTGGGGGCTCCTTAATATAATTATATGTAGTATCATATACCCCAAAACCCTATCCTAATTATTAAGGCCCCTACTATAGCATTCTTCGAAACCCTGAAGCAAGGGCTCCCGCAAAGCCCTGAAGTCAAGCCTCACCACACGGCTCCTGCCAAATCCAAGAGACGCTCGCGCTGCAAAGCTCGAAGATCCCTAAACTGTCTGGTGCTTAGTAGGGAATGGAGGAATGGATCTCTATAGTAGTCCCTTATATAATCCCAATAATAGTCTCCATAATCCATTCCCCCATTCCCTACTAAGAACCAGACAATAAACCATAAGATACTTACTCGTACTCGTCCTTAGGATTCCTTGCTTATACTACAATATACCTTTTCAGGGATCTTTCAGGGTGCTAGAAGGACGCCATACAAAAATAAATAAACAAATAAATATATATATATATAATATTGGATCTATAATAATAAGGGCTTTCTATAAAGGCTTTATATACTTCAACATCCCATGGCTAGATAATAACTAGCACCTAAGAGCCAGCAACCCCCGGGGGGGGCCCACCTCAGAAATGACTTTCGTCACTGGCTTGTCCTGGCCATATCGGTTTTGGGTTTAGGGTATTAGGGTATAGGGATATGCTTACTGAAAAGATTTGGGGACTTGGTATGTAGGTTCTAAGATGGGTTTATAAGTGTGGTTATCACCCTATGTATGACCTACTCAGTCCCGTGATCCTTCAGGTGTCCCTCTGCTCAGGAAGTCTATTTTCAGCGTCTTCCCGAAGACCCAGCGGAAGGTTTGGAGTTTCAGCTTTTGTTCAGACGGTATCAGTACTCTGACACCAACTCAGGGACTTTGAGAGCCCATGGTATTTCAAAATATCAAGCACAGCGTGACACCCTATAAACGGCGACATCAGATTCAACAGCATTAGGCCATCTAACTCCCTAACTTCTGCAGTGTGTTCTAATTCAGACTACCCCTAAACCCTAAACCCTAAACCCTAAACCCTGCCATTGGAGTTTGGCGATGCATCTTCGAGGTCCGGATCTGGAGCCTACTATGCAAAGCCTTACAATTGGAATCGGGCTTTGGGGGCGCGTTCTTCGGGGCTCGGGTTTGGGCTTAGGGTTTAGGGTTTAGGGTTTAGGGTTTAGGGGGGCGCATTCTTCAAGAATAGGCTTTGATAAGGGCTCTGGAAGGGTGTTGTAGGGTTTTGGCTTAGCGGCCTGAATAATCGGAACGGGGTTTGGGGAGTATTCTGATACAGTATACTTACAATAAGGAACTCAAAGGGACAGTGTGGGCAGTTATCTATGCTTCTATATTACAGCGCGGGCTTTTGGCGCAGCGAGAGTTTTAGCAATGTGATCCACACACGCTCCTTACAGTTTAGCGTTTCTGATGTGGATTTAGGGTTGGGGTTTTGGGAAGTCGGTACGAAATTTCTGTTGGTTGGTATATCACGTGCCTGCCAACCGTCAAACGTATGTACATCTGATCATCTGGCGGCTTAAACAGGAATCGACAAAAAACTAGACTACTCGCAAGCCCTCAACCTTGGAACCGCAGAGTAGGCCTCATTGACAGGCCATGTAGATATCAAATCCCTAAACCCTTAAACCCTTGATAAATAATGAAACCCGCGAGCTGCTGGGCCTCTCCATGCCGCCCTGACCTGAAGTGAGGATAACTGAGTTTAGGGCCTTCGGGTTTAGGGTTTTAGGGTTTTAGGGTTTAGGGCCTTCGGGTTTAGGGGTTTAGGGGTTTAGGGTAAGGGTTTAGGGGTTTAGGGCCTTAGGGGTTTTACGGTTTCAGGGTTTAGGGCTTAGGGTTTAGGTCGCGGGGCTTTGGGTTTAGGTGTCTGACTTTATGACGACTGTTGTGTCCTACTTTGCTACTCGCAACCCTAAACCCTAAACCCTAAGCCCATACTGCAATCTCAAAGCGCTCCCTGCCTTTCCAGGGCTGCGTTTAGAAAAGCACGTTTCGCGGAGCCACGAAAGTGCTGCAGCGAGAGAAATGCAGGTTTCCCCTAAGGGTCCAAACCAATAATTAGGTACTTGGGTAGCGGATAGTGGTTATGTAGCTCAATATTTAGGAGAGTATATGATTATTAGGTACTCGGACCCTTAGGGTTCTTTCAGTGCTGACATGGCTCGAGAATATAGGCGCCTTAATGATTAGAATAGAGCTTTGGTGTATACTATACTATAGTGATGACAAGGAGCCCCTCCATATTAGCGACTCCGATCCGCAGGGTCCGCGACTGCCAGATTTTGTAAACCGAGAATTACTGCCCCACTATGTAGTCCTGCTAGAATTTCTGGTTTTGTGAGTAGTATTATGATTAAGTCCCGTTATAACTATTGTTATTGCTATTACTATTATTATTATTACCATTACCATTACTCTGTTTCTTATTATTGTTGTTAGTCCTGTTCTTGTTGTAATTAGTATTATTCGTCTGTTTTTTGATTCTTCTTATTCGTCTTGGTATTCGGATTACTGCTATTATCTATGTTACTACTATGAATATGAATATTCTTACTCTTCTTACTCTTCTTCCTTTTGTGATTATACGTATTAGTTGTTTTCTTCTTTTCCTATTAATTGCTACTAATTTTTACTTTTCAATAAGAATCTCTTATTGAAAAATTATTCTTGTTATTGTTATTGCTACTAGTACTACTATTATCATTACCTTTTGCTGTTACTGCTATTATTACTACGCTTATTATTATTACTACTGTTTTTGTTACTGTTACTCTCATTGTTGTTGTTTTTTGGTTACTGTTATCACTGATGCCTGAAGTTCGAAGCCCGGGTCGCAAAAATCGTGCCGGGTTGGCATCGCATCTTCGACATCAGCGAGTTTAGGGTACAGAAAGACGACCGGCCACGAAGGAAGGTCAGACCCAGCAGACGGGCGTTTCGCAGAGAAGGGCTTGATCCTGCATACCTTTTGCACAGGGAACATTCACGGGAGGTGCAGCGGGCAGACGAGGATCAATCAAGTTGAAGTTCTGTTGAGGCTTCCCCCGCCTGAGCAATTAGACCAGGGTTCTGAGATAAACAAACTATACTGAGGAGCTCCGATCTGTCGTATCTGTCGTCTTAAAATGGCGCCGACAACATTCAAACCATGATCACCAATCCCTCAACACCCCAAAACTTGAAACAGCGGGAGTACCGGGCTCGAAACCCTAAAACCCGGCACCCAAGCCTTACCACTGAAGCTCAAGGCCATGTGTTGCTGCCTATGCGGCTTTTAGCCATGATTCTACTACTACTTACTACCTACTACTACTACTACTACCACTACTACTACTACCACTACTACTACCACTACTATTACTACTGCTACTGCTACTACTACTACTTATTACTACTATTACTTGCTACTACTACTACTACTGCTGCTGCTGCTGCTGCTACTGCTACTGCTACTGCTGCTACTACTACTACTACTACTCATGAATTTGGTTTATGTTGCATTGCTGGCCGTACAAATGCTGACACTACTTTAATACAATTCGTACCATCGCACTTGACCCCCATTGTCGTCTCGGCTGTGACCAACGTCTGGACCCAAAGAACCCTAAATCCCCGACTTTCGAACTCCAAACCCTCAACCGTTCCTGCTAAAACAACCTGAGCAGCTATCCGAGGCCCCCACGCATCACCCCTTCCGCCCTGGTCCACAGTTGGGGTGAGGGCTTGTATGGGTTGAAAGTATTCTCAAAGTATTGGGGTTCAGGGTTTAGGTTCCAGGGTTTGGGGTTTAAGGGTCAGCTACTCTACGATACGCTGGGGGTTTCTAGCCTTGGGACCATTCCTGGAGTCGAGAAGGGTCTATGGCTTAGCTTCGTTTCGAGCTGATGTAGGGATGGGGTTCTGGGCCTAAACGCCTGGCAAGCCCCATGAGCCCGATCATGATCCGTTCAAGCTATGACTAGCCTACAATAATTGACATCGTCAAGGGGACGATATAAGGGCACACTATTTTTGAGTCGTAGCACTAGTCTCGTAAGTCTCGTACCCCTAACCCTAAGCCTTTGCCGTTGGGCCGGTAGGATTTAGGGGTTCCATCATTCCAAAAGGCGCTATATCTATATCTATATACACATCTGTATCCATATCTACATCTGTATCTATATCTATATACATGCACACACCCGAATTCATACAGGGTCGACCTTACCCTCACAGTCGCCATACAGTTATACGGTACTATACCCACCAGAGCCATCCGGAATATGAGGGCCCCAATATGCACCTTTTCCTCTGCCGTCTCGCGCCCGAAACCTTGGGCGCCCCACCCCGAAGTCCGTAAACGCCTGAAGGTCTAAACCCCGGAGCCACCCAACCCGAAAACTGTCTGGTTCTTAGCAGGGAATGGGGCATGGGTTATGGGGACTATTATTGGGGAATATATAGGGACTACTATAGGGATCCATTCCCCCATTCCCCACTAAGCACCAGGGAGAAAAGCGCTGTGCACGCACCTTGTGGCTGGATCCGGTGCTGGCGAGCAGCGTCTTGGTACCCTGCCCACGGGAAGCCCGTCGAGGCTGGCTCCAGGGTTGTGGATTTAGGGATCATGGCCCCTACTCCCCTAAACCCCATATAGATCCCCTTATAGAACCCTTATAGATCCCTTTAAAGGAACCCTTACAGAACCCTAAACCCCTGAAGCCATGACCATGGATCCCTGGATGAAGTGATTTGAGCAAACGGACATAAGCGGTTTCTATAAGGTTACCAGGCTCATGAGACAGGTGCTTCTGGGATCAAAATCCACCTAAACTCTGGAACTCTAGAATGTCAGCCTGAACCCCCCAAACCTTAACCCTGAACTTCAGCAAAAAGGGGTCCGAATGTAGACTAACATAATACCGACGCCTTGATTGCGGGGGATCCTTGCTAAATTAGGACGCCCACACAAGGTGACCCCGGTGCTCCTAGTTTAATTTTTAACAAGCAACCCTCACACCCAAACCCCGACTTCACTACTTAAGCTACAAACCCTGAAGCGCTCCACAAAAAAACTAAAACAAAAACCAAACTTAAACCCAAAGCCCTAAAGCTTAATAATTTGCAACCCAAAAACCCTACCCTCATCTCGAACCCCGGCATTTCCTTCCGCACCCAAAATCAAAAACAAACAAGACAAAGAAGACGGTCCAAATCCCGGAAGCTGTTGCGAAAACTCGCAGAAACCCAAGACCATAGAGATAAATCCATGCAATCTAAACAACTACAATGCTCCCCCCAGAAACGCTTCGACAAAGCACACACGAAAATGATATAGGGGTCTTAATAATTAGATTAGGGTTTGGGGGTATATGATACTATAATTATGATAAGGAACCCCCAAAATAGTATAGGTAATTGTTTAGGCCCCTGTACTAAATGCTAATAATAGCCCATAGTAGCCCGTTTAGACCCCTTTAAAAAGAACCCCCTAAACCCTATTCTGATTATTAAGGCTCCTACATTAACCATCCTGGAACCGATGAAGACAGGATCCAAACGCGTTCAAGGCTGCGGCCGTGCCGGGATGACCCTTCGAAGAGTTGCACCCCATTTCCCTGAGCTTTCAGAGGGTTTGATGTCGTAGGGTCTAGGTTTCAGGTTTTCGGGTTTAGTCTTTCAGGTTTAGCGGGTCTGATGTCATGGCGTGTGTTTCTGGAGTTTAGGGTCTAGGTTGAGGGTTTAGGGTTCAGAGGTGTTCCTGGACAAGTCACTCTCGAGGGTGATTGGGCTGGTACAGGGGACTGAGTGAATTGAACAAGCCTTTGGGGTTTCAGAAAGGATCATATGGGGGTTTCCGAAAATAGGGGACCCTAATATAGTACCCTAAATAGTAGGATCCTTAGTATATGGACCGCAAACTAAGGTACCCCTAATTTTCGGAAACTCCCATATCTTTTTCCAGGTGCCGAGACTATGCTGCACGTACAAGATACCATCTCCTTATTCAAACCCTTTCGAACCGATATAAAACCCTGCAGAACCCTCGCATGTCGACTGTCCTCAGACGATGTGTGCCGTGCATCGGCGCTGCACTCGAAGCCTACGCGGTTTGCCTCCTACAGTGCCCTATGTCGAACCCTTACAGTACCCCCTAGTAGAACCTGATTAAGAAACCCTGGGCCTAAAACCCCAAAACAGTAGGATTCATATAAGGAACCCTAATAAAGAACCAGGCTTTCTTAATCAGGTTCCTACATTAGTAGAACCTGAACCCTAGAAAGCACCTTCCAGCCGTAGCACTATCCTCTCCTGAAGCTCTAAGGGCTGAAGCTCCAAGTCCTCACTGTATCTCCCTGGTGCTCAGTGGGGAATGGGAGAATGGATCCCTATAGTAGTCCCTATATAATCCCACCAATAGTGCCCATAACCCATTTCCCCATTCCCTACGAAGAACCAGACAGTTATATGCTTTATGGTACTATGTTATATTATGTTTTCATGGTTAGTATGGAATACTATGTTACAGATTATACGTATGCCTTCTATTGTACGATGTTGTCGTGTGTCATATTTTGTTATATAGCAACGGGTTACGTTGTGTGATGTTGCATGTTGCAATATTATGTTATGTTGTGTTGTATTGTGCTACTTAAAATTATGCTGTATCAGATCATACCATAATTATGGTATTAAAGTACTTCACAGTGCATTCAACAAAAACATTGCACACTTGCCTGTTTGTACTACATTATATTCTCGCTTGTCTTGGTGTACTCTATGATACTTTTGAATTCCGCGCTGTCCATCCTATTCTGTTCCATTTTTGGTCTACATTATATTGCGGATATTGTGTACTACAGTACTACATTATGTTAACTGAACTAATTACATTAAAAAGCATTACATTGCTTTCGGCTACATTAACTACATTTTTGTGTTATGCTACCTTATGGTGTAGCACAGTACAGTCTCGTCTAGCACAGTACAGTACAGCACAATACTATGTTACACTACTCCGTACTCATGTTTACTACTTTATTACATACTAATATTGTGTTGTTATATCATATTCGATTTAGTATATTACATTCTATTATACTATGTTATATTATATTATGGTGCTGCCCGGGTGCGGGAGAGCTGTTGAGAGCCGAGAGGGGAAGAAGGGACGAAGGAAGCTGGAGCCGCAAAGAGTCCGGATATTCTCGGCTGTAGGATTTAGGGTTGCGGGGCTTATGGGTTTTAGCATGTTGGGTTTGGGGACCCGAAACCCTACAAGACGGATTACGGTTTTGATGTCCAGTGCGGTTGGGGTTTAGACGGGCGTAATATAGCGGCCCTAATATTTAGAATAGGGTTTTTTGTCATTATTATACTATATAATATAGTTATCGAAGTATTATTAGCTAAATTCAGGCTTCTATATTTGGGCCGGATTTGGCAAGGCTCCGTGAGTGTTTAGGGCCGGTGTTGGGTGTGAGGGTTCAGGGTCCAGTGTAGACCATGATCTCATTCTCAAACTCCCCACGCCCTCCGTTGCAGTAAAACCTTGGGAAGGTCCGGGTTCAGCGCATGGGAGACTTTGGTGGATCAGTGATCAGGTTTCAGGTTGATGTATCGTAGGGGCCTTAACAATTGAAACAGGGTTTGAGTGTCCATTTTGCACACAAATATGTCAAGGCAACTATGCCGACCCATATATGGTGCCGCGTCGCCGCGTCGCAGCCCCCCCACCCCCACGCCTCTCGTTCCAGCAAGCAGTCATACGTCATCCGCGTAACTCCCCCCCCAAGCTAGGCCTCGCGCCTTGGCCAACGGGGGGGAGCGGGAGCACATGGAACCACAAGACACGGAACCACAAGGGCGGGGTAGGGAAGGATAACCCACAACACAGGGAACCACAGGGCCCCTTCCCCTTCCCCTCCTCTTCGACACACAGACGATAATGATGGCGATGATGTTGTGCACAATGACGTTGACGTGCTATTCCNAAGGATAACCCACAACACAGGGAACCACAGGGCCCCTTCCCCTTCCCCTCCTCTTCGACACACAGACGATAATGATGGCGATGATGTTGTGCACAATGACGTTGACGTGCTATTCCCAGCGTGGCTGTTGGTGGTACATTTTCTCCTAGGTCCTATGCTGCTCTGGGCTTCGGCAGCGCATGTTCATTGCTTTATTTAGTTGAAAATCGTGCTTGGCTTGTGATGTTCTTGCGAAAACTGTATCGGCCGTTTGTCACTCCAAGCCGAGTTTCGGTTGNGGGGGGGGCCCTAGCAGCGCTGCACCATATATAAAGGAACCTGTCCAAAGCTGCAAGACCTTCCTTACAAATCCCCCAACCAACCAAAACCCACTACCATACGTCGTAAACGGCCTAAACAATTGGAGTAGGGCTTTGGGGCGTATTCTAGCATAGTTAGAACAAGGAACCCTCAGACATGCAATTACGGTTATGGTTAAGGCACCGTAACCCTAAACTCCAGGCTTTAGATCCTCGACATCAAACTGTAAATCCTGAACAACCCCCCCCCTTGTGCCCTACTGCATACGCCATAAACACCGAGCAGTAAGCCCCAAACTCTACCTCTGGTCTCAATTCTTGTTGGTTCCTTTTTGGGGTTAGCTAGCTTCTAGGATCCAAAATACAGCCTTTGTTAAACCAAAACAGGAACCACAATGGAGACTATAGGTAAAACCCAAACCCACAGTACGAGAGCGCCACTAAGCTCCAAAATACCAAACCCTAAACCCTAAACCCTAAACCCAAGCAAGCTCCCAGAACTGCAACATGCTCCAACGGATTTCAATGGTGATTTGTGCTTGGACTGTCTACGGCCTGGGCACAATGATCTGGCAGCTTACTGGGAGCTACTGTAGGCTGGGGCGATCATGTAGAGGTTACCTTAATTAATGGGTGTTGGAAACTGACAAAAAGGTTGCGAGCTCTCTTCAGATGACTGTTGTGACACCGTCGAGTCTACGGACTATGAGTTCGGGACTGTGGGTGTGTGGCGGTTCTACTTTTTTGTAGCTGAGTGTTTCCCAAAGGCACCACCCCCAAACGGCAAACGCCCAAGCCGGTCATGCACGGCCCCCAGGATTAAGCGCTCTTTTTTGCTTCTTTGATGCTTTGCAAAACGGGTGGGATCTGGTTGTCACGGGAATGCGGATCCGCACCGGCCGCTTGTGAACGAGGTTGGGGAATTACGGGTGTGGGCATTGAATCCGTGTTTCCCAGAGTTGGGGGTTACCCTGAACAAAAACTTTCGGCTATTCTAGGGTCTACATCGCAATGGAACGGGCTTTTGGTGAATAGCATGGTATAACAACGTTCGAGTCTCGGAGCAGGAACTACAGATACTGTTTCAAATTTCAATCTTCCAAACTTATTCCGACCCCTCCCTTTCGTCTCCAACTTGCTCGGCCGGCCAGGGTCTTCTTGCACTCCTGTGATCAGAGCTCCACCATCGGTTGCGGTGAAACATTCCGATGTAGGTTGCCACGGCGTGCAACCATCCGCCCCATGCTGCTGCGATGCTGAACCGCAAGCCCTGAAATGCTGTAGCCCAGGCCCTGAGCAGTCACTAACCCACAATCCCATGACCCGAATCCACAGACCGTAGGTCCCAAGCCCTCTAAGTCTTAAGCCGTAATAGAGTCAAGTGCCTAGCTATCCCCCGAAACTCCACAGCGAGGTTTGACAGGAGTTTGGTGCATAGAGTTTCAGTTCGGGGTTTAGGGTCACGCCGTCTACGGCTTGGGGCCCCAAACCCTCCGCCTAAACCCCATTGCTTCCTTGATGGGATCCGGTAAGGATTCTCTGAGATTCTGTCGGGAATTTGAAGTTATTCAATGCAGCATAGGGTCCAAACACAAAAGGAGGCTTTGGGCTCGTGACTTCTAGAACTCTGCTAGTAAAGCTTTTGCTACACTCCAAAACCCACACCCAAACCAGAAAGACTAAAACGAATCAGGGAGTTTCAGAAAATGACGGACCTTGACTTGGACCCCGGTAGTACAACCGCTAACAACAAGACCCGTAGCAACGGTACGGTATCGTCTCTGGAAACCCCGTATCATGAGAATTCCGGGCGGCCGCTGACGCGGGAGCTGCCTTTCTCTTGGGCGGTTTCGTTCAATTCATGTGCGCTTGAAGCCTTGCTAAGACTTCGGCGTACCTTATCTCAAGGTCGGTATACCTTGTTTGACAGTCCTTATTTATGCAAGTAGTAATAAGGATACTACATTAGAGGTGAGGCTCCTGTACGAGAGCCCCTGAGAGGAGAACGAATCCGCCGCTTCACGACAAGAGATGTGGGTGGTTCTCAAAATTATGGTCCCTTTTTGGGTCCGTATGATAATACGGCACCTATTATTTAGGGTACCCAAAAAGGGACCCCTATTTTGACAACTACCCATGTGACTGCTCCGTATATCCGCCGGGTCACGGCTGGACCGGCTTCGGAAAATGAGGGCAAAATCTCTAAATTTGCACACGGCTGCGTCTATGGCAGATGACATATGCAACCATATAAAGACTCTCGGCTTGCACCGGGAATATCTCTATTCATAGGTTTATAGTAGTTCCTTTTTGGACTTTTTGGGGTTCATATGTAGAATCCTATAAGGTCATCTCAAAAAGCAACTACTATGGGGCCTATCTCTAGTCCTCCGCTGCTCATTGTAGGATTCACGCTTCAGGGCCCCAACTTCGCAATGGCACTGGCCGTCAAGATGAGGGTGCGATGGGTTTAAAACCCTAAACCCTAGACCCCTAAACACCCCGAAACCCCTAACCCCTAAACCCCAAAACACGGTAGTTCAGGCAGAAATCCGGAGAGTTGGAAGGAAAGAAACACGTAGGAGCATCGAAAGAGATTCACCAACCGGAAACATGGCTCACGGTCCCAAGTCCTAAACTCCCAATTAAAAGCCCTAAACCTGTATCTCGAGTCTTTTGAATCTGAGCTGAAACCCTTGCCGTCAATGTCGAGGTCGCGAGCCGCTAGCCGCTAGACCGCAAACATTTGCGGCGTAGGGTGGAAGGTTGAAATCCCAAGCTTAACCCTGTAGAAGCATACTACAAGCAGAAGAGGAACTGGGGAAATCCAAAGCACGACACAGGCTTGTCAAGTTGCGGATGGGGGTATAAGGGTAAGAAGACGTCTTCGAAGCCAAGCATTGCTCCGCGAGGAAACCGGCACTGCTTTACAGAGGAGTCTGCTTGACAGAGGCATAAGGGTTTTGGGGTTTCGGGCTCGAGGGGGTTTAGGATTGAATAAAGCTTTGGGTGAAGGGCGTCCCGTGCGTGTCAGTAGCACCTAGAAGAGCTGACAGCAGGCAGCAGTAATGATGAGAACCCATCTTAAAACGTCGGGAGTATGGTGAACTCAACAACAGCATGATGACAATGACTGGACGAGAAGGGTAGCTGTAACAAAAATCACTGTCACAGTAGCACAACAACTACAACAACACGAAAAAGGACACTGGTTGCAAATTCGAGACTAGCGGTGCTAAGCTCCACCCTGATGTTGAGAGTAGTAGAGTAGTATGCATATCTACCGCAGCAACAACAGCACCCTACAATCCCTACAAGACGCAACGCACCTAATGTAAGGGCCATAACCATACTGGAACCCCCCCCCCAAAAAAAATATATGTTAACTGTTAAGGTCCCTACATTACAACACCTAGAAGACGCAACTCAGCAGAAGCTCTAGGGACTCAAGAAAGCCGGACTGCAGCTGTGACCTCTCAGCAGGCGCAGTCTTGCCTCGGCTTCGCCAGGCCGTTTTATTTAAGGGTAATTACTATAAGGGCTTTAGGGGTGTAGGGTTTAGGGGTACTATAAGGGTTTTAGGGTTTAGAGTCTAAGGATGTGATGGGCTCTGTCAGGCTTACTGAACGGCTGCTGTGAGGACTAGCGGTTCAAGGTTCGATTAGGGTTTCGGATTGCAGGACTTCTGTTGCCGAGACTACCATGAGGACCCTAAAGCCACTTTGTAGAGGATCCTCGAAAAACTCTTTGCTTGGCTTCGTACTGAGACCATGGTACTGAAGAATCTAAGAAACAAGTTACGGTGGTTTTAGTCTTCGCTGGGAGCCTTTCCTGCTATAGCATTTCAAGGCTTGCTGCTTCAGCGGAGCGTAAGAGGCTAATATAGAGGCCTTAATGATTAGAATGGGGTTTTGGGGCCCATTATACTATAATTATAATAAGGAGCCCCCAAAATAGTATTGGTAATTAGAGGAATCTAAATTGGGATTCGGAGCCCCAAACTTGCAGAATTCTACAGTTTAGAGCTTACGGTGTAACTAAGTTTAGAGCATGTGGGGTCCAGGGTTTAGGGTGCGCAAGCAGGTTTATACAAGGTTGAAGTTGCAGTACATGTATAAAACACATATGTGTATACACATATTCCTTTACGAAGCATCTCATCTCAAGAGCTTCCTTCGTGTCGCCCCTGCAAACCACGTCAAGAACCTCTCACCGCAAGTGCCACACAGTCAGGTTCGATGGGCCCTGCACTGTTCTCTTTGCGTGCCATCGTGCCTCCAAACCCGAGCACCACATTCAACCCACTGCGAAGCCTTCAGCCACCTGCTCAAGAGGACAACTTGAGAGCAAGCGCTGCTGGTCCAGCTTGCAGTGCTGCACTTAACCATGGCAAAGACACATTTGAGCAGCCGCACAACCGTGACCAAGTCCATGTGACAGCTGGCACCGTACAGCACCTTGCGGATACGATTGCTTGGCATTCGACCAGCCCCATGCGCCCTCGTCAGAGCGTTGAGAATGTCGTTACCCAGCTTCCAAGTGGGGCGGCGGACCACCCAGCTGTAGGGAGTGATCGTCGGACCATGTTTTTTAGCAGCTTAATTAGTAAACCTTGAGGGCTCGGGACAGCTTAACTGTCCGGGACATCATGACTATGTTGACAGTTATGATTTGATGATCAGCACCATCATCATCATTGTCATCGCCATGATCATCACCATCTTCTTCTTCAGACAACCCGTGAATTGAGCCACGAGCCAAGCCCAAATCGGAAGTGTGTAGGGTTCAGGGCTGCGACAAACCGCGAAATCCGTACACCCACTAAGTGACTACATCCGGAGAAGCATCCAAAACTGAAATTGTGACGGTGTTGTCCCCATGACGGGGTTGTTTCGAACCCTTGAGCCCTGCAAAACCCTATCAAACCCGGTAAAGACGCCAACCAAACCCTATTCTAAAGCCCTGCAAAACCCCTGAAAGAAGCCCTCCCCTAAATCCTAAACCCTCAACACCAAACCTTAAACCCCAACCAACTCCTACTTGTCCTGTATCCTGGGGAACTAAAGCTTAACCTGTGAAAGTATGTTGGGATTCTATAGGGTTTATAGTACCCCGAAAAGTTAGAAGGTTGACTACTCTACTACTAGGAACTCTCCCACTCCCGGGATGCCGGCCCCATAGGGCGGCTGTTGGACAAGTTCTGCTGGTTGGCATTCAAGGTCAGAGTCTCTGGAAGATATCTGGCCACGAGTTTAAGGTTCAGGGCTTAGGGTTTTGGGTTTAGGGCACGATTCAAGGCTTAGGGAGTTCAGGGCCGCGTGGTTTTGGGAAAGGGGTGTTAACGCCCTTTCTGGGGTCTCCAAGGGTCTTTAATATGGTTCAGTGCTTACGGCCAGGATCTCCCGAAGATGGTTTGGCCAGACCCTTGCGAAGTATTTCGGCCCCTATATTAATATAGGGGCCTTAATAGAATAGGGTGTTGGGCGCCATTGTACTTTTGTTGAAATACGGAACCCCCCCAAATAGTCCTATAATTTTTTAGGCCCTATATTTTTTTCGGCCCCTGTAATTCTCTCTGAAAGCTATCTGGGTGGTTGTCAAAATTATGGTCCCTTGTTGGGTCCTTACTATAATACGGCACCTACTATTTAGGGTACCCAAAACGGGACCTTAATTTTGACGAACTACCCATCTGGCCACCACTCCAAGAGGGCGCTTGTCGAAACTGGGTGGTCCGCTACAATGCCTGTAGTCCTCAACAACATGGGAGCTTCCGAAAATAGGGGATCCTAATATGGTACCCTAAATAGTAGGATCCTTATTATATGGACCCCAAAATAAGGTACCCCTAATTTTGTACCTTATTTTGGGGGTCCTTACAATAAGGATCCTACTATTTAGGGTACCATATTAGGGTCCCCTCTTTTCGGAAACTCCCACATACCTGCCCTAATCCTATTGAAACCTTGCTGAGCTATACCAGCAGATGCAGAACACAAACGAGTCCGCGTGTAAGTATTGCTCCCGGAAACGTGGACTGTTTCGGATCTACGACATCTGGATAGTTTTTTGTGATAGCTCTTTGCAAAACACGTGCATGCACGAAGAGCGAGCGGGCATACTTCATTCACTTTGCCGTACATACTTGTTTGACTTCACCATCACCATCAGGATCCCGAATTCTGCATAAGACCATACATATCAAACATCAAACCGGCCGGTGGTACATCTGATCCTCTGTGTGCTCCTGCTTCAGCGCCCGTCTAGCAATCTCTTGGAAGGCCGCCTCGCACGAGAGCCCAAACACGGTTTATGGTTAATGGCAGAAAGTCGCTGGTCCTTTATTCCAGGCGTCTTCATCAGGGCAGCAACCCTAGTGTAAAGGGCTTCTGCTTTGGATCATCTGTTTGTGAACCTCCGGTACTTCACGAGCTTATGCTTTTGGAAATTATCAGGGGCTCTGCAAAAATTTATCAGGGTCCCTGAAGGACTTGATTGCACCAGTGACATGAAATATCGTGGTCCTATCAAGGAGCCCTACTGCAGCGTCAAAACTAATACAAGGGCCTTAATAACTAGAATGGGATTTGGGGGGGTATATATGTTATAGTTAGACTGTCATTGCTTATTACTCATCATTCTACATGGGGAGCCCCAAACTAGTATTGGTAATCAATTCAGGCTTACATAATCATCTCCTCATGGAGTCTCCGAGTGCTGCTGGCCCAAAGCTCCTCCAAAATCCAGGGACTCAGAACCATTCTGAAATCATCAAAGGCCTGTGGAGCCCTTCTGAAATCATAAAAGGCTGCAAAAGCCTCACAAAGCCCTAGCAGAAGCCGATGAGCCTTCGTAAAACCCTTTCTGAGTCCAGACAAACATGCCCCTGAACCCTAAAACCCTAAACCCTAAACCCCGAACCCCTAAACCCGCAACCCTAAACCCTTACACCCCTAAATCTTCTGGCTAAAGATCCAGGCGTCGCTCTCGCTCGGATTGTCTGCTGACTGCTTGCAAAAGCCACTAAACCCTAAACCTTACATCAAAGTCTGAACTCTAAGAGGTTTCGAGGGCCTCCACATTCTGGGACGTGGCGGCGCTGGTTTCGTGGTACCTGGCTCGTTGATTTAGGGTTTAGGGTTCAGGGTTTAGGGGAGCTATGTTATTCCCACAAGGTTTTGGGTAGGATTCCAAAACCCTGAACTCGAATGTTAGACGGGTGTCATGCTGAACCCGGATCTCCGAGCCACCACGCGTCTTGGAGTTATTTATACCACGGGAGTTTCCGAAAATTCGGGGTACCTTCTTTGGGGGTCCTTGTAGTAAGGATCCTACTATTTAGGGTACTATATTCTGGGCTTTTCAGTAACCAGGGAGAAAAAAGTAGAATGTAGAGGCCGGTTTAATTAGAATGGCCTATTTAGTTACAGACTGCGAGGTGGCAGGCTCCAAACAACAGACCCTTGCGATCTCGCACACCTTTCTTCACGCCAGGCTCTTGTTCACGAAATCCTCCCACCAAGGCTCTGTGGGCGGCCAGCGGAAAAGCCCCTTCGGGAATTTCCCCTCCGTGACCGCTTGACTATACATCCATACGCCTTTCAAGTAAGCAAGGTCCGCTATATACTCTTGCTCTTCGAGTAGAGTCTTGGATGGCCAGCGACTCCACAAACGCTATGATAATGTGGACAGGTCGTGTGCAAAATTTTTTGCAGCACCATGACAGGTCCCGGATGCCATGGCTGTGTCTCTTCCGGCAGAACGTGGTTGAGGATGCGCCACGCGAAATGCCGGCTGGCGAATGCCCGTTGGTCGGATTTGCCAGCGTTGGGGTTCAAAATGACCAGGTCTTGGCCTTGGATTCGCAATAGTCGCGGGCACTATTAAGCACGAGGTTACCAAGAGGCGTAGGCGGCAGGTCGTAGGTTCTAGGTAGCACACGAGCATAATGACATACAAGTAACACCAGTAAATAGGAGGTGGAAGACAAAGGAGGAAGGAGGAGGAAGGGGAAGAGAAGAAGCTGAAGAAGTACAAGAACCAGCAGCAGCGGCAGTGATAGTAGAAGCAACAGTCGCAGCCATCAGCAGCTGAGTCAGCAGCAAGAAAGCAGCAGTAAAGTGTAAAGCAGAAGCAGGCGCAGGAAGAGTGCTAGAGCCAGCAGCAACAGCAGCAGATTCAGACGCAGTAGCTTTAGCAGTGGTGGTACTCAGAGCAATAGCACCAGTCCTGCCAAAATCGAAGAAGGAGCTGCTATCAAGACTCAGAGAGCACCCATTCACACAAAACTCAAGAGTCTTTCCACAGGAGGACCCCATGCCTGTTGAATGCGCACTACACTGTGGCAGGAGGCCACAACACCCACCGCATCGGATAGTAAGGGTTCCGATGTGGCATCAGAGCGATTTCAGATTGATTTGAGATTAGGGCCGCGATACTGTTGAGATACTTTGAGATTTTTTGAGGTATTGATTGAGATAATTTGGGATTTGGATGTTGCCAAAAAACAAACGCAAACTCGACTAACTTTTGAGCCCAAATGCGAGTCTTCTCGAAGAAGTCAGGCACAAAGATGGTCTTAGTGCCAAGCTTCCCAACGCAAGCAACTTTGACTGCTCCATCGAGTGCGGCCAGAGCATCCTTGTCAGGCTTCCAGACGCACCACTCCAACAGTCG
Source organism: Symbiodinium sp. clade A Y106 (assembly GCA_003297005.1). NCBI lineage: Eukaryota > Dinophyceae > Suessiales > Symbiodiniaceae > Symbiodinium > Symbiodinium sp. clade A. The sequence goes on from BGNK01000428.1 coordinate 169,431, forward strand.
ATTGGCTAATTGGGAAGCAAAGCTGTTCCGAAGGATACGATTGATCTTGGCTTGCTCTTGGAGTCTCTGCTTCTCAGCAAGCACTCGCTCTTTCGCGCTTGCAGCAGCCGTCTTGTGCTGCAGCTTTGCCACCTGAACCGCCTTTTTCAGATTCTTGAGTCTGAGCTGGGATTCTTGGCGGGCCAACCTGGCCTTGTCATCGGCCTGTCTGCGCTCCAAGGCTTTCTCCCGAAGGTGTGCGCTCAGAGCCTCGCTTGGCCGAGCCTGCAACTTGGACACTTGCCGGATTCTCTCATCCAGAAGCCGGGCAGTTGCGTCGTCCTCAAGCTTTCGACACTCGTCTCTCATGGCGATGAGCCTGGACAAATGGTTCTTGTCATTCTCTCGAGCAATTTGGCCTGCTGCAGTTTCGTGCAAGGAACCTGTAGCTGCCGTGTTTGACGGAGCTGCGAGCGGTTCCTGAAGCACCTCCTCGTCTTCGACTTCTTCCGCCTCAGAAGCGTTGTCAGGAGTGTCATACCCGGCCTCCTCAGCATCATCTGCACCCATTCGTTTCCGCGCACACTCCAGCCCCTCGACCACAGGATCGTGCACGTCATACGGCTCCAAAACTTGCGCATAGTCAAACCACGAAGATATCTGACCAGACTGCACTGCTGAAGCTATTTCTTCCTTGAGTTGCTCCCGGATCTGCGGCATCTCTAATTCAATCCAGAAAGGGCGGCACACACGCGATATGAGCTGATCCTGGCTGCCATCTAGACGGTTTGTTAGTCCAGCTGCCACCCAGCCTGCTTCACAGATGGTCTCGTGCTTTATCTGCTTCCAGCAGTCAGACGCCCTGTCAAGTATTGTTTGACGAGAGCAGCAAGGCAAGCTATGTCCCCGACGAAGTTGCGTTTGTGCATCCCGACTTTCAGCCTCTCGATAAGCTTTCTCATATGGCCAGTGCGCATGTGTGTCCAGCACAGCTACAAACGGTGTACACCCGCGACCTATTTTGAGAGGCACATGTCCACGACTTCTGATCAACTCATCTTTGGCAGTCCTGAACGCTGCAGCATCCGCCGCCTCCAGCACAAAGGGTGACAGCGATATGTCATTGTGGTGGTAGTTGGCGTTAGGAATTAGCGTTAGCAGTGGTATGTGATGATTCNGCCGCCTCCAGCACAAAGGGTGACAGCGATATGTCATTGTGGTGGTAGTTGGCGTTAGGAATTAGCGTTAGCAGTGGTATGTGATGATTCTACCGTAGCAGTGCTAGTAGTAGAAGTAGCAATAGCGATAGCAGTAGCAGAGGCAGTAGCAGAAGCAGTAGCAATAGAAGTAGCAGCAGTAGCAGTAGCAGCAGCAGTACCAGTAGCAGCAGCAGAAGTAGTAGTAGTAGTCGTCGTCGTCGTCGTCGTCGTAGCAGTAGTCGTAGTAGTCGTAGTAGTCGGAGTAATCGTCGTAGAAGTAGTAGTAGTAGTAGTAGTAGTAGTAGCAGCAGCAGCAGCAGGAGTAGTAGTAGTAGTAGCAGTGGGCAATTGGCGTTGCGAGCGCCAGGTGTGCACATTGTTGCGAGGATCGCAGCTCCGCCATGCGAGACTGCAGCCGCTTTGTCAACAAAGATGGGGCGAAGTATGCGGCGCGCAGTTTCCAGCCGCAAATCAGTGTGCCTGAACTTCGAGCCCTTAAACCGTAAACCCCAAACCCCTCAACCGTATAGATCCGTTGTAGATCCCTAAAAGGAACCCTTAAGGATCCGTTATAGATCCATTCAAGGGGAGTCTCCAACCCCTCAACACCAATCCGCAAACTTGCGAGCCTCCCACCATCGGCTCCCCGAAGCCCCAGCAGCGCAAGAGGCCTCTTGTTCTCTCCATCCAGATGAGCAGCAAACCAATCCAGACCTGGCTACAGCGAGGTGGGGTCAACATCGATTGTTTGAAGCCTATAGTTTGCAACCGCTTGCCTCTCATAAACACGATGTTGCCTGAAGTTTAAGGCTTGGGGTTAAAAAAGATTGGGGTTTGGGATTTTGGTTTTAGGGCTTCGGAGTGCAAACCTCCGCAGTTCAGCAAGCCAAGCCGCACACCAGCTCTGCCGTACTGCCGTCAGCCGTATCGCTGCAGCCAAGGTCCCACTCCAAGAATGAGAGCACGGTGTCAACACGGTAACTGCCGCGCGGACCAGTTTGCACGAGCGTCTGAGCAGGTACATCCAGAGATGCTTTTACACGGCTACCCTCTGCAGCTTTGAAAAGCACGGCCAACCGCGAGGGGTCCCCTGAAGCATTCGATCTTGCCCGCACCTGTGCCATGGACTCTGCAGGGCACTTGTCAACCGATTTGGTCATTGCAGTGAACCTTGCCCGAGTGGCATGGTGATTCTCCCGTATGTCCACGTCCTTGGTGCCTGTCACAGCCAGAGTCCGGGATCCACCGACAGCATTAAACCAAAGAGGCTTCTGGTCATAGCTGCGCCAACGGAGCTTGTCTGGCCAGAAGAAGTGCTCGTGGAGGCATCGCAGCCTAATCGAGTTTCGCCATATTACTCCCAGTCGGTGCTTTAACTTCTCGCGGCTGACTTTGTAGTAAACGGTTCGCGCTCGCCGCGAAACCCGAAACTGCTTCCGCCACCTGCGCACCCAGGACGCATTGATCGACGGCATCTCGTCGGCAGATGGCATTGTCTCCCCGCTCTCTCTTCGCATCTGCCTGATCTCCGCATAGTCGGCAGCTATCACCTTTGCCTGGGCTTCCAGAATGCCGGTTGTGATTCGGCACTTGACGTTCTGCACCTGACAGGACAAGAAATCAGGTGCATCCACTGCAGGCTACACCACTGGAGTCTCTACGTCCTAGCACTACAATCGATAATGCAACAGATGGAAGCTGAGTCACGGTGTCAATGAACCAGTGGTAAAGCTCCTGGCCGATCTCTTCAGCCAGCGGTCTGCGTCCGGCCCCCGATTTCCGACGTCTCTTGCTGGAGGGAGCGACATCTGCAGCTTGCACATCGGAATCCTTGAGCAAGTTGTAGCACATCTGTCTGATGCGCTTGTACTCCTTCTTGTTGGCCCTTGTGTGAGGGAATTCTTTCCATATCCACTCTGTCAGGGCGGGACCCAAGCGCTGTCTCTTTCTACGTTCACCTTGACAAGCATCGAGGCGCAGCTCAAGCAGTTGCTTCTTCCACTTCTGCCGATCTTTCAGCAAAGTGCTGATGTATTTCGCTTTTGCTCGAGGTCTGGGCGGCTCCCCGGCCTCGCCGAAAGCTCTGCTCAATGCCTCGTCCACGCTGTCTGTCGGTCTGGGCAGGGGCAAGCTTGGTCGTGCCTGCTCGAAACCCTGGGCGAGAACTGACGCAAGCGACGGCATCTCATCGTGACTGTCGTCACTTAGGGCTTGAGATATTTGTTTGGACTACTGCATCAGGTTCGGATCAGTGTCGTTTGAGATGTGTTCGAGATTGCAATATTACTGTTTGAGACATGTTTGAGACTAGTTTGAGGTATATTTGAGACTTCGACAGCTTTCCTTGAATGCATGGCAAACAATAAGCAAAGGGCCAATGCGCACAATAAGGAAAAAGGCTGTTGTGCACCGACTACCGCTTCGTTTTGCGTCCGAGCCCGGCAGCTGGCAACCTTCATCGGCAGCTGGCAAGGGTCATCCGCTCCGTGCCAAAACTATGCCAAGCTGGGCATGCCCCTCACTGGACCGCGTAGCACTGTCAGCGCTGGCAGGTCCTCACTGTTGGTTAAAATCGGAAAGCTCACCTCCAAAGTCAGCTTCGCAGACTTCTTGATCGGCTTCTTGTCTATGCAAAACTGGCCAGCGGGTCTTTTGCGGCCTCTGCTTTTGTTCTTGGAGTTCTGCCGTCTCCGCCGGTGGGCAGCACGCCCCATACCCACTCAGGCTTCCTCAGCCCAACCACGAGCGCAAGCGACCTGGGGACGTCTGGTTGAGCCTTCATGCTTTGGGTTCTTAGTCTGTCAAAAGGCTCCTGAGGGAGGTTTCGAGTGTAGAGCGGTGCTTGAGGTCCTTGGTTGGTTTCTGTTCTGCCGAAAGAGTATTTACGAATGCTTCATTCTTCAAGGGTCCTGTGGAAACGTCTAGAATGAAAGCCACTAGAACCCTATGGAGATTACGGACGAGAGTTTGGGATGGCGGAAATACTACTCCAAGCTTCCTGTTGGTGTTGTCATTAGAAAGGGGCTTGGCGGGGTTTGAAGTTGACGGGCTTCTTTGGTCTAGTCAATCTGGCTCTGTTTTAGTTATGGGTAACCATCTTAATAATGCACCATATACACGAAACCCCGAATTCAAATAATGTAGGGGCCTTAATAATTAGAATAGGGTTTTGGTGCCATTATACTATACTTATAATAAGGAACCCCCACAAGGCTATTGGGAACTATTGAGGCTTCTACAATAACTCATGCTGATGGTCGCCTTCGATCCCGCGGAAACAAATTGTGGAAGACGTGGAGATGTTCAGCCTACTCTAACATACGCATTGGAATATAGGGTTTGGGGTTTCGGGTCTAAGGTTCAGCATCTACTATTTGGGATGCCAAGTTGAGGATGAAAACGTAGTCGCTGGGTTCTCTCAGCCAGAACTTGCATTGCCAACAGGCTCTGCTAACTGCCAAAACACAGGGGTGACCTTCCAGGTTGAAAACATCAAGAAGTGTAACCCTAACCACTAAAATCTAAAACCCTAAACCATTGGGCCCATGGCCGCGACATTCGGTTCTTGTTGCCCATCTTGGGGCTCCCGTCGCTGGCCCTGGCGGCAGCGATGACACACATGGGTGATCTTTAAGGATAGCTGTTATTTCATTGCACGGCAGCTTGTTCCCGGACCGAGTGTGCAAGGCTTGCTTAAGGGGTGCCTTGTTTTCGGGAAGAAGGGCAAACGGGGCCCGGCAGGCAAAAGAGGGGAAAGCAAGTTAAGACATCTACGGTCCCTGTGCATGCCCAATCATCATCATCATCATCAGCAGCATCATCATCAGCATCATCATCATCAGCATCATCAGCATCATCATCACCATCATCGTCATCATCAGTTTCTGGTAGGATTTCTTTGAGCCTGTCTCCGGGTTGTCTCACCATCAACCCTCCCTGTAGGAGACAGGCCCAAAGAAATCATCATCATCATCATCGTCATCATCATCACCACTGCTACGGCAAAGTAGTGATGACGAGTCTTGGCTCTACCACAACAAAACATCTGTCTGAGTTAAAAGCTTGAATGTTGGCCAAAAATCTATTGCTTCTGCAAAGGACGCGCCGTGCACTTCGAATAGTCTTAAGAAGTATTGCCTACATGCGGGGTGGAAACTTGCACCCGCAGCCTGTCGATCTGCCTGAGACTCCGTCGAAACCCCATCCCAATTCAACATAATCTCTTGCAGCATTGGAACGAAACGGTCGCTGATGCCAAATCAACCAATGAAAGCAAACGCCATGTTGTTGAAAACTGGCTACAACCCGAACAGACACAACAACCCCAAGCGACACACGGCTTTCCTTCTGCCTCGGACGTGACCCGGCCCTGTGCGGGGACCCTCCCCCCCACCCTGCCTGTACCCCTGTAGACTTCTAATTATAATTCCTTGAACCGATTAAAGAGCTGATAAAACTGACTCCTGTTGAGCGGTGGCGGGGCTGGTGCTACGTGCGGCACTCCTTCGCGCTGATGCTGCTCCTCCGTTAAAAGACCAGTCCGAGCTCAGCATAGTGTGTCGTAGTATTCAAAAAGACGCTTGCTTATACAGGCCGTCCCGGTGCAAGCTAAAAAGCAGTGCTCTGTATTGCCTACTACAACCTCTTTGCGGTTGCTGAAACATACCAGACCGCAAAATCCCTAGTTAGATGCTGGTAGCATGGGAAACGACGACAGTGCTGCAGATGATGCTACTTAAGGAAACGACTACTGTCACAATGATGGGCGGCTGGAGTATGCGCTTAAGAACCAACAGACTTGTAGCAACTAAACGAGATAAAACTCATGGCGCCGATGATGTTTCTTATGTGGCAGCAAGAAGGCTTCAGCCAATACTTCATACGATTATTCTTGTTCGATGCTCTGTTCCTACTTTATACCAGCAGGAGCATGGGGACTATAGGCAAAATTGAAGGGTTTCACAACACTGGGTTGGTGTCTTCCGCGGAAGGGGGAACTATGATTCAGAATTAGCTGTCGGAAGAGCATGCGTCAGCGAAAATGACTGCATCCGTGCTTCGAAAGCCTCGAAGTTCAATCCTGATTTGCCTTGGTTTCTCAAAACTTGGCCGGGCATAACAAACTTCCGACTTGGAGTGGACAGCAAAATGCTTGCAAGATCGTTCCTCAATACCATTAGGACAAGTAAGAAACTCAGAACCGACCGACCGCTGCCATGCTCAGCGATGCGGTAAGATCTTTGCAAACAGTTTTGCTGCGAGGAGGTGGACACACAAGGCTCCTCAGAACGCGCATTACATGTGCGTCCTGATTACCAGCATTCGCAAGCCGCCGATCTAAGTACATGTAGGTGTTCAAAGAGTCGACGCTCCGACTCGCTTCGGTAAGGAGCAGCTTAAAGGGCTGGCCTTGCGGGCCTTGCAACACCATTTCTGCGAGGCTACATCCAAGCGCGAATCTGTCGTGGTCGGCCTCAAGGCGCTGTTCACCACGAAGCTCCGGCGCCCTGTAACTGGCTGTGTAGACGCTGCTGCCATGGACTGTGGTGCCGAAAGTGGCAGCCAGGCCTAGGTCTGCCACTTTGAAGGCATCCCCGACCTTCAAGAAGTTCGTTGGCTTCAAGTCGCAATGACAAATGCGATGCTGATGCAACCAATCCACAGCTCGGGAGATGTGCACGATTGCCGCCTTCCTCTCCGTGTGAAAAAGGATCTTCTCTCGCAACCACTGGCTGACTGACATCTCTGCCAACTCGAGCAGAAGGCCCACGCGGCCGTCCACGACAAAGATGCCGTAGGCGAGGACAATATTCGGATGCACGTGTTTCCTGGGAAACTTGCAAATGAAGTAAAAGTATGAAGGGGCTAGGATAATTGCACTAGTTTGGATGGGACAGCTACTATGATGCTTAATATCTGTAGCGCTCGCAATCGTGGGGCGAATACCAGTAGCAGGACGAATCGGCGGTATTATACTTCGTTTTACATTATCAGAAGTACTCTTCCACCTCCTCCCGCTGCTACTGCTGCTTCTACTACTACTACTACTACTACTACTACTACTTCTACTTCTACTACTACTACTACTACTACCAGTACTACTACTCGAAACGTAAAACGGAACGGACTGGAACTGCAAGCTGCAAGAGCCACGCGGTTGCAAGGCCTATGCAGGGAAGCAGCCACACGAACATAGGAATGCAAGGACATGCAGGTTGCAGAATCGACATACACTGCAGGGACTGGCAAGCACTGCCAAGACTGCAGAAATTGTAAACTGCAGGGGCTGCAGAGTGCAAACCTTCCAACCGACTCGACCCCAAACTACCCCTGAGGAGGAAACGATTGCCAACTAGTCACTGAGCGTAGAACAAAAAAGCGCTGCCAACTTTATGTCTTGACATGTCGAGTAACTTGAGGAACTCGTACTCTTCTGCGACGTCCTTGGAGCCGGCCTCTCGGTTGACCTTGCACGCGAACTTCTGCTTGGCTTCCACACACTCGCACTGGTAGACCTGGCTGTGGGTGCCGCCGCCCACCTGCCTAGTGGCCTTCAGCGAGAAGCTGCCGAAGTTCACAAGCGAAAGTCCCACGTCTTCGGCTGGTGGCACCTCCACGACCCTGTCCTCTTCAACTGCTTCCGGCCTCGCCGCCTGCGTGAGAAGGTCTCTCTGCTTTGCCACCTGAGCCGCTGCCGCCTGGGCTTCGTCAAAAAAGGGCTGCTTGTCTTCACTGGTCATCGCCTTCCATCTTGCTGCGGCACCCTTCTGAGTGTTCAAGGGTGTTTTGCGTAGAAGACGGCGGCGATGCTCAGCGCAGACGCCGTGCCGCGCAACCCACTTGGTGTACAGCGCGTACGCGGAGGGCGGCCGGGCCAGCCCTAGAGACTTCATTGTCGGCTTGGGCATATGCTGCAGCTTGAGCCGCTCAAATCAACGCGGAGAGTTTGCTGCATGAATCAAGTCAGAATGGTAGGAACCTCAAACATGCCGTTTCCGCGGGCCTTCAATAAAGCCGGCAGCGAGTGGCTCGCAGGGTGGACCGCGTAGAGAGGTAACTACGATCTGTCTTGTGGGAAAAGCTCATACACGCATACAGCCACACCTCACTCCACACACCTTCCAAGTGTCGTTCTACAGACCGAAAGAACAACATGACCAATGCACAGGCAGGTACGACAAGTGCAGACCACTGCGGTCGTGCATGTGTTCTTCTGCTGTCTCTGCCGATATTGCCTAGCTGACCAAATCGCGCTGCAGAGGTCCGAACTGGTACTTTCTGCTGTTGGGTTTCCTAGTTTGGGAATGACAACCTCCGATTCAAAAGACTTCAAGCGGAAGCTTGGTGTTTGCCACAACTGTTTGAAGTTGAACGTTGATCTTCTGCTGCGTAGAATAAGATGTGCATGCCTCGCTGAGCCAATGGATTTCAAGCTTCTGTTGATACACAAACAATCCCGATTCCCGATCTGACCTGCGATCTCGCAGGTGCGAGTCTCTTCTGGCTGCGACGTCGCAAACAGTCCAAAGCAGACAGTATTAGTAATTAAAGCGGCGGTCACATTAAACTTGTTTTTCATAATGGTTCCTTTAAGAAAAAAGTATTAAAGTATGGTACTCCAAAGCCCAGTATTAGGGTCCCCTATTTTCGGAAACCCCCACATATATGCAGGCCTGAATATTTAGCCAGACTAGTCCATGGGGTTTCTCATTCTGGTTTGGGGTTTAGGGTTTAGGATATTATACTATACCCCAAAACCAAGCTCTAATTGCACAGCCCCTTCTATTATCCAGACCTTCTCTGTGAGTTTCAGGACACTACGGGTCCCTTGTCGGCCATCCTTATGCTAAGCATCCTTCTACCTCGTGTATGCATTGGCATTAATCATTCGGGTTTCTAGTTGTTTTGAAATCCCCATCCTAAACCCCGAGCCCAAGCCACTTTCCAGATTCAAGGCAAAGCCAAACGCCGTGAGTGAGCAGAAATGCAACCGATCGAACTTCTTCCTACTATCTAAACGGCCCAAAGAGAGCTGGCGATCCCGAAATCATGTCTTAACACACCTTTCGCGATTTGTAAACCACACACGATATACTCTGGACTTCAATTCCTAAATCCTAGCAGCACCGAATGACACAGCCTACTGTTGGCAGGGCGTTTATGGTGGGCCTTGTAAGGACTTCAAGGAGTACTACAGCTGAATCCTATTTGAGCCGCGCTCCCCCGAAGCCCCTAGCCCGGTGTGAGGCGAAGCCCTGGGCCATACGATCTAAAAACACTAATCATACAGGGGCCTCAGTAATTAGAAACAAGTTTCGGGGCATTACTAAGGGAGCCCTGGGGAATGATATTGAAATTGGGCATGGTATTTTTTCTTATGCTGTGGGTCTCTCCCCTTATGCTCCCGGCTTTTTCTTATGCTAACGGTTTCTGCCCTTATGCGAACCGGGATTTTTCTTATGCGAACCGGGCTTTTCCTTATGCTCACGTGGCTTTTCCTTATGCCCCAACCTGGCTTTTCCTTATGCTCCCCTGTTGCACCCTGCGCCACAATTGGCTTTTTCTTATGCTCCCCNCCGGGCTTTTCCTTATGCTCACGTGGCTTTTCCTTATGCCCCAACCTGGCTTTTCCTTATGCTCCCCTGTTGCACCCTGCGCCACAATTGGCTTTTTCTTATGCTCCCCCCTCCGCCCTGATTCCCCCCAACAGTTGGGCTCCCCTGTTGCGCCCTGCCCCAATTGCACCCCTCCAGTTTCCTGGAACTGGCTTTCCTCATTAAAAACTCCAAGGAAAACTGACGGTCACTTTTCTCACACACCTTGAGCCTCAGCACAGCATATGTCGATAAGCATAAAAATTAATACCCAGCCCATTGAAATTTATTTAGGGTTTAGGGTTTAGGGTTCAGGGTTTAGGGTTCAGGGTTTAGGGGTTTAGGGCTTGACCCTGAAATGCCCCCGAGGCACGGAATGGCATTCTTCGACTTGCACCACTGCGTCGCCCTCGCGGCTGTAACCTGGCCATGATGTTGAACATTGACAACATCAGATAGGGCTGAGGGTTTACCGTGGACAATGACTCTAAGTAGAAAGGTTTAATTTCAATTTTTGGAAATGGATTCACTGCTTTTGCTGGGTTTTACAGAGGCCAAAACGATCGGAAGATGGGTGCCTGACAAACGAATATTGTCATCGGCTACTGGGCTCCTATGTGTCATGGAACCCTGCACATAGGTTGGGGTGTTGAGAGAGTTAGAATTCAGGTTTCAGGGCTCGGCGTTTGTCGTAACACTTCGAAGCTGAAAAGTTACAGGCTTTACAGGGGTGCTCAACGGCATTCAATGCACAGCAACAGTCGCCAAAGGACTAGTGACTAGTGTGGAGTGTTTGGGCGACAGCTCTTCCTCCATGAGGATGGCTACTCTAAATGGGTGTCGAGCCGACTTTCTGACACGGGGTGGTGGCGCAGTGCGAGTTTTGGCCTCCCTGCACTATTCCACTCCTGTTAGCTCTCGCACTTGCAGTCGGTGCCCGGTTGTCGTGGAGGCTGTCGCTGCGGAAGAAGATGCAGTTGTGATCCCCTCCGTCTCGGCGGCCTGTTGGCTCCTCCTTTCACAGCAAGGGTCACTGCAGATGTGTGCGCGGTGCTTTCCAGTTCCGCAAGCCGGCATGTGCTGGTATCTGAAACTGGAACCGCAATGGCAAAACGGAGAAGCCTGACAAAACCAACGACAAAAGCACAAAAAAAGTCTGAGAAGCCCGCGCCAAAAGAAAAATGTCCTCCAGGAACCACCAGCGATGCGTCAAACGCGTGCGAGCCAAAAACTAAACTCCAAACCCCAACAAGCCCTTCCAACTGGAATATCTCCGCCCCAGAAAATCTGACTTCTAAAGTCCTACAGAACCCGAAGCATCCAAGACTTGGAAAATCCTGAACCAAGAAAGGCCCCATATCTGTATGAGTTTTCTTTATAATATGGTCCGTGACAGTTAGATAAGATGGGCTCTTGAAATCATGGCATAGATAAGAGATATGGGAGTTTCAGAAAATTAGGGGTAACAAACTTTGGGGTCCTTATAATACCGATCCTACTATTCAGGGTACTATATTAGGGTCCCCTTTTTTGGGAAACTCCCACATAAGGATTAGAAGGGAATGCCATTGCTGACTACTCAGACTTCTATGTAGTGAAGCTTCTTCTAACCCCACCAGGCCCGGTCTTGTTGAAGCCTTACAGAGCCCTTGAAGGAACCCTCTGAAGAAGCATATATTAATCAAACCCTATGAACCCTGAAGACTACAAAACGCTGTAGAACCCGAACAAATCCCTGTTCTTCTGACGTTGCGCAAACCACAAAACCCTTTAATCATATCCTCTGACATCCCCAGGCTTCCTACCGTTCAAAAGCGCTGGGTCGACCTTCCGCTTGCTTTCAAGGTCGGCCTGCATCGTTGCAGCCACGACTTCAGCTTTGAGGCTTTGGTGTTGGGGTCTAGGATTTAGGAGTCGGGGCCTAAAATTCAGAGAGGCTTAGGATTGAGGGTGCTTCGGTTTGGGGTTGAAGGCTTTAGGGATTGGCTCGAGACTTTCCTAGGGGTTCTGGGGGGAGGATGGGTGGGTGGGTAGTGGGTACGGGGGGNGTTGTATATATGGTTGAGGGTTTGCTGAGGGGTCCAGGGCTTCATTCGTGGTTTAGGCCAAGGGTGTTTAGGTTGTATATATGGTTGAGGGTTTCGGCTTACGGGGGGCGAGGCGGGCAGTTCACGGTGAACGAGTCGGGGAGAACTGCCAAGCAAGATTCACTTGAACATCGCATAAAACCGTTAAACACCCCCTAAAGCCCAGTGTAACCCTCTAACACACTACAACAAAACCAAGGAAGCCCCGTAATCCTTCAGACGCCACTTCCTGGGCCTTGTTGCCAAGCACAACAAAGGGGAAGTTGTCCGGATCCCCTGGGCAGCCAGGAAGTTTCTTGAGTTCCGCTTGCTAGGGGTCTCTACAATTAAAACTGGGGGTTGAGGAGGTATGTTCTAGATATGACCCTAAACTCTAAGCCCTAAACCCTAAACCCTAGGACCTTCATCTTGAGAAGTGCTTTCAAGGCTTGACACTCGCAGGATGCACAGAGCATGCTAGCAAGGTCTTGTACAGTTTTTTGGAGTTATCTTAAAGGTCATAGAGTTTGGTACGGAGGTCTACTATGGGGGGCGGGGGGTTCTTGTAGCGTCCTCAGAGGGCTTCGATGGGGTTCTATATGGGTGTTAGAAGCTTCCGTGAGGGGCTAGAAAAAAGCTTCTTCAAGTTATGTGTACCTTTCTACGTTGAGGCTCCTTCCGCTCAGCATGGAAAAGACTCTCTCTGTCCCACGGCTTCGGATGAAAAGACCGAAAGAGCCCGCTACCCCTCAAGTTAGCAAATTTCCCATATCCCTGAAACCATCGTGTGGAAAGCCGCAGCCTCATATATAGAGGCCTTAATAAGGAACCCCCCAAAATGGAATTGGCAATTATTTCGGCCCCTATACGAAATCCTTGTAATAGCTCTTATGGTAGCCCAAATAGACCCTGTAAAGGAACCCTACTCTAATTATTTCGGCCTCTATATTTGCCTACCCCTATAGTAGCCCTTATAGTACCCCTTATAGGCCCTTTATAAGAGCCCTTTAAAGGAACAAACCTGGTAATTAATCTCTAAGTTTGCCTCTATATTTGCCTACCCCTATAGTAGCCTGTCAACCCTAAACCCAAACTTCATAAGAGCCCTTTACAGGAACCCTAAACCCAAACCTGGTAATTAATCTCCAAGTTTCCCGGAAACCTCCTGAGCCTGAACTCCTGACATCAACTCCTTCCAGCAATAACGGCACCCTCCCCAAAGGAAACCCTATGAAGCCCTTAAAGGAGCCCTTAAAGGAAACCCTATAGATCCCTTATGGGGTTTAGAATCCAGGGTTTAGGGATTAGGGTTTAAAATGGTGTAAGGTAAAGGGTTTAGAGTCGCCTTATGGGGTTTAGGGCCGAGGGTTTAGGAATTAGGGTTTAAGGTATAGGGTTTAGGGGTTTCAGGGTATGTGCGCTGCGTAAATATTCAAAAACAGGACAGCCAAGCCCCAAGCCCAAATCCGAGTAGTGAGGGCTTAGGGTTTATGATGGTTTAGGAAGACCGCGCACCCCTAAAGCCCGCACCCCGAACCTCGATCGCGTAAATCCTACATCCTGAGATGCTTAGAGCTCTGAGCACTGAGTAATATACTAACATTCCCATATACTTCCCGAGTAGTTAATTATACTAGACCCCCGAACTCCACTCTAACACCCTACACCCAAAATCCCGAAACCCTTAACCGTGACCACACTCTAAACCCCCGGTCTGCCGCCAGCTGGCGCGGGCTGGCCTGCACAGCAGATCAGGCATGAAAGCTGGCAAGCGGCTACTATAGGGGCCTGAATAATTATAATAGGGTATTGGGGTCCACTATACTATAGGTATGAGAAGGAACCTCCAAAATAGTATACCTATACTACAAGCTTAGAGTTCAGGAGTTTAGGGCTTTGGGATATGTAACTCAGGCGACCAAGGGTTTTCCATAAGGGTCACTAGTTTGGGGTTTGGGATTTCAGAGCCAGGCTTTATGTCTAGAATTTAAGGATCAGGACACGTGTGCTCATCAAAGCCTACAAACATCTAAGTAATGAACTCCTACTGCAAGTCCTCAACCACTGAACCCTTCTTCCCCACTTCCCTTAATCAAACCACCCAAACGAAACCTGCAGATAACACCGCTTTCAAACCCATAGATAGGGCCCCAGGATCTTTGCAAGCAAAAACACCACAGCCAAAACGGCAAACCAGAAAGCCTGAATCCCTAAACTCCCACTCACATAGTAACCCAATAGCACCGTTACATGCCCTGTAGTACCAGCTAAGCAGCCATTCCGTGAGGACCCAAGCACACCCTCGAAACCCTCTGTTTAACAACCTCTAAAGGCCTGCAAAAGCCAACAGAACCCCGATGGGACCCCGAACCCTGAGTCCTTCCGAGAATAGGGGACCCTAATCTAGCACCCTAAATAGTAGAATCCTTACTATACGGACCCCAAAATTAAGGTACCCCTGGACACTCTAAACCCTGAACCCTTTATCGAACCCTTATATATAGATCCCTTTAAGGAACCCTTATAGATCCCAGGCCCCCTAAACCCTAAACCCTAAACACTCCCAAGTTCTCGGGTTCTTCGCCTGGATAAGGAACTCGTCTCGCCAGACCTCGAGGGACTCGAAGGTCTTCGGCACCTCAAAGTGACATTTCTAGGGGCCTTAATAAGGTTTAGGGTTTAGGGTTTAGGGTTAATTAGAATAGGGTTCCTTGAAAGGGTTCCTTTTGAAGGGGTCTATAAGGGCTACTATAAGGGTTACTATAAGGGTTTGGAGTAGGGGCCTTAATAATAAGACCAGGATTCCTTTAAAGGGTTCCTTTTGAGGGGTCGTTAAGGATTACTATAGGGTTTACTATAAAGGTTTGGAGTAGGGGCCTTAATAATAAGAGTAGGGTTTTGGGGCCCATTATACTATAATGGATAGGTAGTTATTTAGGCCCCTATATTACAATAAATTACAAGACTTCTAAGGGTTTAGGGTTTAGGGTGTGTTTTAGGGCTTAGTGTGCAGGGTGTAGGGCGTTAGGCCTGGGGGCCATGTATAGGGCTGCATACGGCTGCGGTGGAATTTGCTAGTTTTTCTGTGGGCTGTAACGTGTCATAATTCGTGTGGCGTTTTTAAGGGCAACGACGCGACTCTAGAGCTTTTATCAGGTATTGTTATGGGTTTTTACACGGTTCTGAGGCTGTGTAGGACTTTCTATGGTGCTTTCGCTACGGCCGAAGGCAATTGGGCTGCCAGGGCTTCGGGCGTTTGCTGACGGCGCTTATGGGGTTTTTAGCTGGCTTCAAAGGCTTTTTTGGGATTTGATTCACAGAGTTGGTTCTGATTGTTGAAGGCTGCTCTGCTCAAGCGTGCCAGAAGCGGAGGAATTTATCTCTTGCGTTGGGAGACTCAGACTTTTTGGGGTTGGGAGTTTAGGGTTTTGGGCTTTGGAGTTCCGCTCAACGTTCGTGGTTTGGGAATTTGGGTTGGTTTTAAAAGGTTTGATAGAGGTTTGGGCAGGGTTTCTCAAGATTTTGGAAGTGCTGCTTAAGCTCGTGTAGGTTTTTGGCTTCTGGCTCAGGGTTTGGAGGGTTTCGGATTTAGGCTTTCAGGCTTTTGGGTCTGCCACTTGGAGTGTGAAATTTGAGGGTTGCGGGTCTATAAGGGTTGCGGAGATTTGCGGGTCCAGCGTTTATGCCATGCTGCTAGCGTGAGCTTCTGCTAGATTACTTGCTTATCGTACCATGACCGCACAGCTGACTCTCGATGCAATGGCCGATCGGAATATCACGTTACACTGTATCACGTTGCATTGCACTGCAAAACCCTAAACCCTAAACCCTAATATAGGGTCCTAAATAATTACCAATACTATTGTGGGGGGCTCCCCATTATAATTATAATGGACCGCAAAACCCTATTCGAAGTATTAAAGCCGCTATATTACAGTATCTCTTATAGGTCCCTTATAGTAGCCCTTATAGACCCCTTTAAAAGGAACCCTACTCTAATTAGTAAGGTCCCTATATTACATTGCAGTCCATCCCCGGTCCGTGGCAACTGTGAGGTCCCAGGCCGTCAGGTCGTGGACCAGCACGCAGCAGTCTGCCCCGCGATAGAATGCCACACCTGCGCTCTTTCAGCTCCAGGGAGTGGAGTTCTACGGAACCCCAGTCACCCCTAGTCTACTTATTAAGGCTCCCTGTAGTAATCAGCAAGCGCTTTATGTGCAATTCTTAAAGTCACCCTACCACCCTGCTTCAGGACAGCCAAGAAAAAGATAGGAGCCTTGATGAGCGCTAGCTAGAATGGAGTTTCTGAGTTTTTTGCAGCAGGGTTGTGTAGGGCTGTATAGGTATTACTGATAATGCTTAGTAAGATTTTGATACATATGTATATAATGGTACAACCTCTGATATGGGGACTACACTACAAGGTGATCTTGTTCCAATTTTGTCAGATATAGTGCAGGTCGTACAGGATGTCATCCGTTTCCGTCAGGCGGCTTGCGCGTGCCCCAAAGCTCAAAGTGAAAGCCCCGTTCAGCAACAAAACATGCCCGATGATGCCCTTTTACACCGAAATACAAGCCCTCTCAAACCCAAAACAATCAAACCAGTCCTGATACACCCAACATGAAAAAATGGACCCTTCCAACGCTGAAACGCGGAAATCCAAAGCCCGCAAACCCCAAAAGCCCTCCAACACCTTCATACGGCCATGGGAGCCCTTTTTGAAGCCCAAAGAAACAAGACAGGAAGCCCCCTTCCAGGCCTAAGGATTGAAATCGCTCCTGTCCCGCAGTGTCCCAGATCTGCGGAGCAGGTGATTTAGTTTCCGAAAATTAGGAGCACCTGATTTTGGGGTCCTCATAATAAGGATTTTAGTATGTAGGGTACTATATTAGGGTCCCCTATTTTAGGAAACTCCCATTTGGGCTTCAAGGCAAACAGGGTTTGAGAAATTGGGAGGTTCCGGGGGGATAAGGCTTTGAGGCTTATAGGCTTTATGGTTCAGGGTGAACAGTTTGCAGGGGGGTTTGGGGTTTAGGGTCTGGGAATGGAGGCTTTATGGGGTTTGGGAGAGCAGGCACGTCACCGGACAACGCTCCTCAACTATACCAACTATAATTATGTCTTTGTTTTAAATGGGTCTAGGGTTCTCTCAAGATCGAGGGACTCACTAAGCAGGTAAGTCTTACAATCTCACACTCATGCTAACTCTGCTTGTGACTCTGCTTGCTGAGTCTCCTGCAGGCCACTAAGACTTAATAAAGGGGTCTTTATAATTCGAACAGGGTCTTGGGGCCCATTATACTATAACTATGCTAAGGAACCAACACAATAGTATAGGCAATTATTAAGACCCCTATATTAGGGTTTAGGGCTTCGGGGGCCCTGCGAGGTGTCTGCCTTGGGGGCCTTGGGCCCCCAAGGACAGAGCGCATTCACTCAAATTGAATTTGCCGTGTCAGATGCCAAAACCCGATGCCAAGAAAACACCGGTTGGTTCGTCTGCACGCGGGAACGAAAGTGTCTCAACAACACGCTTTGCAGGCAAAACTACTGTGGGGACGTCACTCAGCAGGCCTCTGCGACAAGTGGAAGCACAATGCTTTCAACATGGCATCAGTGGCTGAAGTTTGAATGTGCTTTGAAGGTTGGGGTTTGTCCAAGCTGCTGTGCAATCCTGCAGTTTCGGAATTTGTATGGGAGGCCACCCAATCTGCGGTTTGCCAGCATGAGCCCTCATATGTACAACATAAACTCTTTAGAGTAGACGGTACAGTATGGGAAGGGCATAGGGCTTTCAGGAGGTGATTCGAGCAACTCGGTCAAACGCATCCGGTGGGCGAAACGTCTAGGCTTGCTTGACTCATCGTCATGAATCATGACACTACAGCCTAGACTATACTTAAACCCTGAACCCTAAACCCTAAACCTTGCCTGCATCGTCACCAACTTATCATCGATCATGACCTCCTTAGTCAGGAAGTCGGCGCCAATCGTAGCCTCGCCGGATTTGAACTCAAAGCGAAGCACTCTGACTCTGGGTGTCTGAAAACTGGCAGCCTGGCTTCTTTTCATCAGAGTCTCATCTTCGTTCATTCGGCATCTCACACTAGCTTGCCATCAAATAACGGCATTGCCATACGGATACATCACTGCTTATGGCGCTATGGTATGGTGACAGCGGGCACCTGGGCCTGCGGAATGCTTCGGATTGGGCAAAGCTGTCAATCTCTTCTTTCCGGAATCCTTATTGCCGGCCCAATTTCTCTGGATATTTTGTACTTCGGTGTCAGGATTCGGATATCCTTCCTAGAACTCCTTGAAATAGTTCTGTTGCTTCTAGTAAGAATCCTCCGGCAAGAAATTCTAACTAAAGTCCCTACTAAGCCTTGATGATCCGCCTTGTACTGGTTGGTGAACTTCTTGTTGACATACTGGTTCATCAAAGACGTCTTGCCCACCCTGCCATGCAAGGTGCAGTCAGAGGGGCCACACAAGGCAGGCTCCTAGATCATCATGTCGGCATATACATCCTCAACCGCGAAAGCTACAAGCAATAGTTAAGCTTAAGCCGGAAATTCCCATCATTAACACCAACCTTTTCAAAGTTCTCTCTCCGCACGAGTCTCTGAAGCTTCCTACAATGGATGGACGGCTGTGCATCGAAAATAAGCCCCGAAACGCCTACTCTTTCTGAGCTGAGTCCATGACTGGCTCGCGGAGGAAAGATCCCAAAAACTCGCCTCTCGATCCTTTGAGTCGTGAAACCCTCAACCCTCAAACCCTCAAACACCAAACCCTCTGAAAAGCGACCACGATCTAGGGCTTAAGCTTCACGCAACCTTCGATTCCCCCGGGCCAAGCGAAAAGCCAGCGCACCCGCTGTCACCCAGGATGATGACCTTCAGCAACACCTGGGCGGTTGAACGCCCACAAACTCTTTGAGAATAGGTACCTCCACTAGACGATTGGGGAAATTCAAAAACAATGTCAAAAGACAACCCACATACCCTAAACCCTAAAAACCAAACCCTCACAACCCAAACTGCCACCCAGGCGCCTTCTTTTTGGCAGACATCACCTGCACCAGGTCGACAAAGGGGCTGGGAATTCAACCCGAAGTCCTACCTGAACCCCAAAACACCAATCGTTTAACTCCAAACCCCAATCCCTAAGCCCTAAACCCCAATCCCGAAGCCCTAAACCCCAATCCCTATACCCTAAACCCTAAACAGTTCCGGGGCTTGAAAGGCAGACTCAAGCTCGTGAAGGGTTCTTGGGCTCAGTGTTTAGAGTCAAACCTGTGGTGCCGCATTCCCAAACACAAACCAGCAGAATCCTCAAGGCCCGACACCCTGATCTCGAGACCCACAACGGATTTTGACAACGGATTCTAATTTCCCCGCAACAGAACCTTATCCTAAACCCTAAACCCTAAACCCTAAACCCTTAACCCTAAACCCTTACAAACCCTTATAAACCCTTATAAACCCTTAACCCTCAACCCCTAAAGCCCTTAAGCCTAAAGTGGATCGGGAGGCCTTTGGGGCTTTTCGGGGCGCTTTCCTTCTTCTTCCCTTCTTCAATTCCATAAGGAGGGCTCAGGATTTGCATGATGCTTAAGGTGCAGACTGAGGGTACGAAGCCCTAACACCTAAATCCTAAAACCCCAAACCCTAAATCCTACACCCTACAACCCCTACAACTCCAAACCCCTAAAACCCCTGAAACCTAAACCCTAACTTCATTTGGGTCGTGCGGACGTCCACCCCTGTGGCCTCAAGATCAGCCCACTCAAAAAGCCGCCCCGAAAGCTCAAGCACGGCCCGACCTCCCAAATAAAAAGGGGCCTGAGCCTCAGTTATTAGAATAGGGTCTTAGAGGAATCCTAGGCCGTAGCCTTATTATAGTCATTAGAATAAGGTCTTGTGGAGTATTTTAGAATTACCAATCCTAGAACACAAAGCAAAGCACTTCTGCAACCGCTTTCATCAGATTCGTACCTGCAGGCGTAGCAGTTTAGCACAGGACTAGGACCAAAACCTCAAAGTTTCGAAGACCCACGCAAACCTTAACCCAAAACCCTAAACCGTAAACTCCCTAAACCCCCCAAACCCTAAAACCACCCAAGAAACACCAAAAGCCAACGCAAGAACTTCACCGACCTTCACGGATCAAACCCATCAAAGAAGGTAGTATAGGATAGGGGCCTCAATAATTAGACTGGGGTTTCGGGGTCCATAATACTATAATATAATAAGGAAACCCCAAAGTAGTATAGGTAATTATTTAGGCCCCTAACGTAGTTCTAGAGTAGGATCCGTTTTACTGTTTGTGCGTCTCAGGGTTTAGGGTATCAAGGTTAAGAGGTTTGGGGTTTAGGGTTGCCTGGGTGCCGTACTATTTCGGGGACCTAAAGGGGACCCCAGCTTAGAGAACTACCCAATACCACAAAGCCTTGACATGAAACCCCCCAACAGCCCTAAAACCACCAACCGCACATCACCTGGAATCCTCCGCTTCGCAGACAGTCCCACCCAATTAATTTGTCCCAAACCCTGAGTGTTAACCTGACACCTTTCTAAACCCCAATTCCCAAAGCCCTGCGTAAAACCAAAAGGTGAGGCCAAAGCAAAGAGAGCTCGTAGAAGCTGATAACGCAAACCCTAAACTCCAGGATCTCAATCCTTGTGGGCCCTAAACCGTAAACCCTGAAGGACCTCGATCCTTGTGGGGGGGGGAGCGAACGCAGTCTCTCCCTTTTGCTTTCCACGTGACTCTGAGAAAAAAATCGCGGCGCCGGAATGCATTTGGGGTCGCTTTGTCTGGGGCTTTAAGTCAAGGGTCCTTTAAGGAATTTGGGCCTGTGCTGCATGAGGGCCTTGGGGGTACTAGAACTTCACAGATACTTGGTCTCCGTGGCTCAAGGCTACCCTTGGTTCTAGTCCAGGCTTTTTGGGCAGCAAATCTTAAGGGTGGTTGTCAAAACTATGGTCCCTTTTGGGGTCCTTAATATAATACGGCACCCACTATTTGGGGTATCTCAAAAAGGACCCTAATTTTGACAACTACCCTAAGAGTTCAGTCTTCAGGGGTTCAGGCGCAGGGTGTCAGATGTTTGGGATAATGTTTTGCCTCCAGCTCTGACCACTTAAGCGCCGACAATCTACCTTTGGTTAGTAGGGGTTTAGGGTTTAGGGTATAGGGGAATGGAAGGATGGTAGTAATAGTAGTTATAATTGTACCCCATTCCTCCATTCCCTACTAACCAAAGGTAAGTCAGAAGAGAACTCCCGACACAACTTCGACATGCTGGATCACGGATTGAAAGAGTGGATTCGGGTTTCGGGTTTGCGACAGACTATCCACGAAAATCACGATCCCTGTACTAGGTACGGTTCACGGAGGCAAGCCCATGTAACGGCGCAAGTGAGCTCTACAGAAGCACGCGAAACACAACAGATTCACTGAATCTTGTGGCAACAAGCCTTCAACACGAACCTTCACAGCTGACGGCCCCACACCCCAGTGCAAGCTTGCACCAAAACCCTAAACCCTAAACCCTAAACCCTCCGACCCTGGCGGACGAAATAGATGCGGCCTTCCACGATGAAGCCCAGAGCCCCGCAACGCTCCTACATGCAACCTGCCGGATTGCGTAAACCTGGGCCTAAACCTCACCTTAAGGCTCAACAAGGTTTAGGCTCCGTGGTGAAGGGTTTGGGGTTTACACTTTAAGACTTAGCCCTGGTAGCCCTCGTGCATAAACCAACAATTCGAAACCCTCATCCCTTGCCCCCGACAGCACGCTTTCTTGATTAGCCAGAATTGGCTTTGAGGTCCCGCATGTTGAAGAATGGCAGGTCCTGGTTGAGGATGCCCGTGGTTGAGGACTTAAATTTTGGGCTTAACAGCTACGTTTGGTCTACGGTATGTGGGGTGTTGAGTTTAGGGGTTTGGGCCTTTGGCCTTGCTTGGGTTAGAGAGAGTTGAGGGTTTCTGGGAATCATGCAGTAAGCTACCATTCCCAGCACATAGAGCCGCTGCACAGATAAACGCGGGCCCTTGGGGACCTTAAACTCCAAACCCTAACTCCTAAACTCTAAACCCTAACCCTTAAACCGCGCCTAAAACCATAAACCCTAAACTCAACGGTGGAGTCGTCAGGCTGCCTCTTGGAAGATAAAATCATCGCGGGGAATAAGGCGGAATCTTCGGATGCCCCGAGCCCCTCAGAATCCTTCCGACCCTACGCAGGAATTATCAGTACTATGAACATTAATATTCTTACGATGCCCATGAACCCTAAACCCTAAACCCTAAACCGTTTGATACAACTCCAACACCAAGCCCACCAAGACCCTCAAGCCCAACCTTGAACAGAAGGAGCCCAAACCTACTTTCAGTTCATAGCCCGTACATCCCTAAACCCGAAAAACCAAAGCCCAAAGTGCCAAAATTAAAAAAAAAACCTAGGTGGAGCTTTTAAAGCCTTTTGAAAAATATTAGTAAATAAGATCCTCTTAAGCCCAATAACGGAAAATATAAAATCTCCCAAAGCCCTAGAAAACCCCGAAGCCCCAAGCTCCTACGAATCCTCAGCCTGGAATCTCCAGGCTTTAGGGTTTAGGGTTTAGGGTTTAAGGTTTTAGGGTTTAGGGTTTAGGGTTTAGGGTTCAGGGTTTAGGGTTTAGGGTTTAGGACCCCAAAGCCGGGTGGCCTTGTTCTCGTTGCAACTCTTCAGGAGAGCCATCGCGTCCAAATCGCGCGGGTTGATCACCTCGGCAGGACATGAAGCTTGCAAGGCTTCCTTTTCAGCTGAAGGGTTGTGGGCACTAGTGTTGCGGGTGGCTTGTATGTTAACCTAAACCCTAAACCCCTAAACCCCTAAACCCAAACCTGTTGTTGTCCTTTCTGGGAGGTCGTAGGCTTCTCGTGGAAAGAAAAAATGAAGCAAAAAGCGCTAGCAGCCTCTGAAGGCAACTGATCTGCTGTTTGGAACGTACATGTACGTTCAGAACTATAGATCCAAGACCCAAGACATAAACCCTCCATCCTAAACCCTTCATCCTGAACCCTCCACGTTCTAAACTCAGAAGATGGTGCTGGGGCATATGACAGTATCAGTATGATTGTTATGTGGACAGAACGGGAACTTTTATCCATTCGACTATACCCGAAACCCTAAACCGTGGACGTGGCTGGCCTTGATGGGAGGGCCGAGGTGATCCACATCGATGGTTGGCTCCCCTTGCACCTGGGAGGATTGAATCGCGAGAGCAGGAGAAGTTAGAGGGCTTTTCAACAGGCTCTTTACGAAGGTTTAAATTCGCTCCGTAGGGTTTAGATAGTGTCTTGCTAGGTTCTTTGGGGCAGGTGTGTCAGGGGCTTGGCTTAGCCTTTTAGGATTTGGGGGGGGCTTTCCG
This sequence comes from Symbiodinium sp. clade A Y106, assembly GCA_003297005.1. Lineage (NCBI taxonomy): Eukaryota > Dinophyceae > Suessiales > Symbiodiniaceae > Symbiodinium > Symbiodinium sp. clade A. The sequence goes on from BGNK01000428.1 coordinate 192,695, forward strand.
GTTTAGGGTTTGGTGTTGTCAAATTGGATGTGGTGATGACGGCGCAGAGTAAATGGCGCAGATGGTACAATCGGGGCCTTAAATATAGTACCCTAAATAGTAGGACCCTTATTATAAGGACCCCCAAAAAAGGTACCCCTAATTTTCGGAAACCCCCATATACACCCTCATAATTCCCTACACCATTTGTTTTTTTTTTTTTTTTTTGGGNTATATCACCCCCCCCCAACCCCCCCCATAATTATCTTCTCCTTTTTTTTTTTTTTGTTTTTTTTTGGGGGGGGGGGGGGGGTCCGTATGATAATTATAGCAAAATCGGGCCCCAAAACCCTATTCTAATTCTTCAGGTCCTAGCTCTGAGCCCTTATTCTACGGCTGATGGACAAAATCCTGCATTACTTTAAGTACCCTAAACTATGGGAATTATGGTATATTCTTATTATGGGTAATGCAGGATTTTGTCCATCAACCGTAGTAATCCTTATGCACCCGTTTACAGGGAACCCTTTCAAGGAGCCGTAACCCTTATAGTAATCCTAGAGTAGTCCTTATAGACCCCTTCAAAAGCAACCCTTTAAAGGAACCCTATTTTAATCATAGTTATTAAGGGCCCTTATTTAGACGAGGATATCGGATGAAGTGGCCATCTCGACTTGTACACAATCCTAAACCCGAAACCCCTTGCAGAAGCCAGAAAGTTGGAACATCATTATCCTCGTGCCCTTAAGGTAAAGCATGGGGAATCCCAGCAAGAATCATCCTCAATCAATGTGCCAACGTAAACCCGTATCCCTGAGCCCTATTCCCTAAACCCTGAACCCGACACCTAACTCCTAATCCCTAAACCCTAATCCCTGAACCCCAAACCCTAATCCCTAAACCCCAAACCCTAATCCCTAAACCCTAATCCCTGAACCCCAAACCCCAATCCCTAAACCTCAATTCGCGTCCAGATGTTCAGGTTTTGGAGTCGGAGGCTCCGGGGGCCTTTGGGCTGAAGTCCGTGCCGGGGGCTTGGGGGTTTAGGCTCTCTTCTTCAACAACCGGGCCCCAAAAAGTTCAAACTTTCTAAGATAGAGCTAATATATAAGGCCAAAAAGTTTAAAGTTCCCCCATTCACTATCTAAGTAGGGCTAAGGGATTAAGAATTGGGGTGTCGGGTTCAGGGTTTAGGGAATACGGCTCAGGCATAAGGGTTTCGGGTAAGGGTTCAGGGTGTAGGAATAGGGCTCAGGGATAAGGGTTTCGGGTAAGGGTTCAGGGTGTAGGAATAGGGCTCAGGCATAAGGGTTTCGGGTAAGGGTTCAGGGTGTAGGAATAGGGCTCAGGGATAAGGGTTTCGGGTAAGGGTTCAGGGCTTTAGATTGTTGTTTCTTGAACTAGCTGGAACAAAAACATGCAAGACCCTACAGCTCCCCTTGAAGCCCTTCAAAAACAGGAACCGTGCAAGCCTAGTTGCTGAGTTCATAAGCCCCAAAAAGTTTACACTTTCAGTTTTATAGTGGGTGCTACTATCCGATTATCCCAAAAAGTGTAAAGTGTATCCACTCAGCTACTAAGCAAACAACTTTAACACCCGCCCCGAAACTCTGAAACGCTGCAGAGCCCTGCACAATCCTCAGAAAGCCGTTTAATTTTTCCCCTTTAATCTAGGAGCCTGAATAAGTGTCGGTACTAGTCCTCCCGGTTCTATGAAGTTCCTTCTTATAACTATACGGTATAGTATACCCCCCCCCCCCAAAGCCTTTTCTAGTTATGGCCCCTATATTAACGTTTTGGCACCCTTATCACACCCTTACCGAATCCTTATAAGAACCCTAGAAGGCCCTCTTCGAATTATCCCAAAGACTCGAATCTCCGACGAGCACTAAGCCCTAAACCCCCAAATCCCTGAACACTGAATCCCGGAACCGGTGAACCCCTGAATCCATGCACCCATGAACCCATGCACCACAAAACCCTGACAAAGACCCTTCCTCCCATCCGAGGCTCCGGCGATGCAGTTCCAGTGGTTTCGACCCTGCGACTCCCTTTCCTGCAGCAGGCGGCTGCCCCAATTAAAACCCTAAAGCCCTAAACCCTAAAACCCTAAAACCCTAAAACCCTAAACGCTAAACCCCTAAACCCTAAAACCCTAAAACCCCAAAACCCTAAACCCTAAACCCTAAAACCCCAAAAGAAACCCAAGCCCGAACCTCGAAACCCAAAGCCCTGGCTAAGCTAGAAACCTGGAGCCCCCATCCTGAAGCCCAAAGACGCAACTCCTAAACCCTAAAGTGGGGGTGCTGGGGACCTTTGGAAAGTTTTTTTGGGGGGGGGCTTCTGTTCTGGGGCCCTCTGGATTGTCGGGGTGTCTTGGACCTTCTGCTGGCGTCTGGAAGGACAAGGCCTTGTAGGGTTGGGGTATGTATATGTACTTAAAGGATCATGGGATCCTAATTACAACCTACTTATAACCTTACTTACTAAGTCCCATGAGCCTTTAAGTAGGGCTTGTTGTGTTTCTCTGTGGGACCCTGGTAGGCTTATGAGGATTCTACACTTTTTGGGACCGTCTTTACGAAATGTTGAATGGGTTTTAACGGGGTTCCGGATGGAAGTTTGTTAAGGGCGGTGTACGGTTTAGAGTTTTGTTCAGGGTGTGAGGTTCAGGCTTTATGCTGTAAGGTTTAGGGCGTAAGATGTATTGCCAACACGTGGTAACCTCTTGGGTGGTTGTCAAAATTAGGGTCCCTTTTTGGGTACCCTAAATATTAGGTGCCGTACTATATTAGGGGCCCAAAAAGGGACCCTAATTTTGACAACCACCCTCTTATCTGGTATCCAGGGGCTTGTGGTATGGAGGCTCTGAGGTTCTCTGTAGAGCTTTGGAGGGTCTAGGTTCTGAGAGTTTGGTGTTAAGGAGTTAAGGATGGTTTAGGGTTCTTTTAAGGGAACCTAGAGTTTCGGGTTAAGGATGGTTCAGGGTTCGTTTAAGGGGTTCAAGTGATCAAAGCGTTCCATCAGGTTTTTCTGGTATAAAGCTTCTGGCTCAGCGAGTGGAGGGCTTTCGGGTTGGGGGTTCCCAGAGAGCCCAATACCCCTTAATTAAGGAATATAGCTTAAATCATAATATGAAACCCCTTGCAATTTAAGGTATATTGCTTAATTAAGGAGTATTGGGCTGTCTGGGTTTAGGTTTCTTGGGATTTGGGGTTTCGGGTTTTAGTGGTTTCAGGGTTAAGGCCCTTGGGGGCAAAAACCCTCGAACCCTAAGCTGTAAGCCATGAATACAATCCAATATTTGGGTAGTCGTCAAAATTAGGGTCCCTTGATGGGTGCCGTAAATAATAGGTGCCGTATTATATTAAGGACCCAAAAAGGGACCCTAATTTTGACAACTACCCATTTAGAATAGGGTTTCAGGGCAAACCATACATGCACGGGTGAAATTTCAGACCCCGGAGCCGTAAAACATGGAATCAGGTAACTAAAACCCCTATGAAACCACCGGTTGAGGTTTAGGGTTTAGGGGCCCTATATTCGGGATTTGGGCTTTGGACATGTTCCTCGCGCCTTCTTCAGGGTGATGTGGATTTCGAGCCTCGCGGGGTTCACACTCTGTGAGTAGGAACCCCCCCTAAAACTTGGTATGCTCAGATACAGGGACTTTGAGAGTATATGGGCGGTTGTCAAAATTAGGGTCCCTTTTTGGGGCACCCTAAATAGTAGGTGCCGTATTAATTTAAGGATCCAAAAAGGGACCCTAATTTTGACAACCACCCGTATGTATAGGTCATCAGCAAGGGTATACCTACCTCGACTGGGCCTACTCACCACATTCCGGAACCTTCATTGTGGGATCCTTAAGTAAAGCGGATCCAAGAAAGGCATACTTTGGGTACTGCCCCCATACAGTAACAGTCTATAATAAGGCTACTATTAAGGTCCTGTTATTGAGTGGGGGCAGTACCCAAGGCATGCTGTCTAACCTGGTAGTTCCTAGTTCTCCGACGTACTCCCTCAGGTTCCCGAAGGATCGTGGTACCCTCCCGGTTTGAACTTCCTTCCTTAAAGATCCTTTGAGATCCGATAACTTCAAGCTTCTAAATCAAGCCATGGGGGTGAAGACGAAGGCACACAACCAAAAAGTCTGAAGCCTAAGCTCAAATAAAAGCCGTGGCAGAAGAAACCAAATCCTAAAACCAGCACTGAGTGCTGGGGGAACCCCTTCTTGGGTTTTGGGGTTTACTTAAAGGATCATGGGACTTAGTAAGTAGGTTATAATTGGGATTATAAGTCCCCTAAGTGGGGTTATCCTAATTATAACCTACTTATAATCTTACTTACTAAGTCCCATGAGCCTTCAGGTAGGGCTTTAGGGTCTAGGCGTTCGGGTCTAGGGCCCAGGGCTCAGGCACAGGAAGGCCTACCAGAGCACAACCAAACAGACAGGGTTTAGGGTTTAGGGTTTAGGGTTACTGCACTGAAGCCCCAAAGAGCTCATAGGGTCCTGCCGACAGCAACCAAAAACGAAACACCCGAAGTCCTGAAGCTAACTCTACGTCAAGCATTAAGTTACAAGACCTCAGAGCACAAGGGAGCCCACAGCAAAAACAAAAAACTACGAACGAAAAGGACCACAGGAATTCGGCGAGCCATCCGAAACCCTAAACCCTAAAACCCTAAAACCCTAAACCCTAAACCCTAAAACCCTAAACCCTAAACTTTAAACCCTAAAACCCTAAACCCTAAACCCTAAAACCCTAAACCCTAAACCCTAAAACCCTAAACCCTAAAAACCCTAAACCCTAAACCCCTGCCTTGGCGGCAGCTCCTTCCCCAATCGCTCCAGAGACCAAGAAGACTCCTCCAGACTTCGAGGGCTTCTTGGCTTTGGGGGTTTGGGGTTCCTGCCTGGGTTAGGGTTTAGGGTTTAGGGTTTAAGGTTTGGGGTTTGGGGTTTGGAGTTTGGGGGTTTAAGTAAACGGTTCTACAAGAGCTCTACGAGGGTTTGGGGTATGGGGCTGGCGGTTCAGGGATTCGGGTGATTATCCGTATTGCCATTGCTATCATGCCCGCTGTTGTCAGTCCAGTCTTCAATGCTCTCGTCAGAATAGAGCCATATTCATGAAGTTACCAGTAGCACTACTGCTGTGTTCATTGGTTTACCTTGTTGCTGCTGGTGGCAGCTACTATGTATTGTCTCATCGCAACCTGAGGTTTACAAAATGTACCTATACATATGCATATCCCTATCCATATCCATACACACACACATATACATATACCTAAACATACACATACACATACACATACATGTACACGTACGCATAGACATAGACATAGACATAGACATAGACATACACATACACATACACGTACACATAGACATAGACATATACATATATACATATACACACACATATACCTACATACACGAAATTATTGCAAAGCTAACTATTACCTTTCAGCACGACTAGTGTCCCGACTAGGAACACTACAATTGCTCTTCTCCTGGCTGCGAACGTTATTGCTGCCACTGCGACTGCCGGTGCTTGCTGCTACTCCTTTTTCCTGAAGGATCGGGAGGATTTCGACATTTAGTCTAGAGGTTGTTCGTAGTGCTTGAGACGACACTAACCCATGCCAACAGTTCAAGCATTTATGGCATAAGGCTCTTGTGGGAAAGATGTGAGAAACAAGGTAAACAGATCCAATGGTTGAAACCGCTGGCTGTGCTAGTTGTTTAACCTTCCTAGGGATGATGGGCGTTCTGGAGGTAGACTGTCGAAAGTTTGTGGGGGGTTTTGAGCTTAAACTTCAGTGTTTTGTGGCTTCTGGAGTTCGTCACAAGACCAGGAATTTCCAAATCGTAAGAGCTACACCGCAAAACTCCATGCTAGAAACCCCCAAACCCACAAATTTCAGGACTTATGAAGACAAACAGCTGTTCTTTGTTATAAACCTCTGGGCTTACACGACTTACCTATAGTCTCCATGGCAGTTCCTTTTTGAGTATCCTAGATATAACACTGGCTAAACCAAAAAAAGGAACTACAATGGAGACTAGTATAGGGTATTAAGTATACTTCTATCCCATGTTATAGGGGGCTTATAACCCCACTTATAACTACCCCTGAACCTCCAAGAGTAGAGGTAGGACCCTCAACCTGCAACCTGAGACCTCCAACCCTCACTCCCGAAACTTCCGAAGTCTCGCCTCTATGAAGAGACACGGTTCAGGGTTTAGGGTTTAGGGTTTGGGGTTTAGGGTTTAGGGTTCAGGGTTTAGGGTTCAGGGTGCCTCTATGTCGACCTTGTCGCACAAGGGGCCCTCCAAGATTACCTCGCACGTGCGCCGGAAGTGTCCCCCCGCAGGGCCGAAAGCCCTGCGAGGGATGTAATATAGGGGCCTTAATTACTTAAAGGCTCATGGGACTTAGTAAGTAAGATTATAGGTAGGTTATAATTAGGATAACCCCACTTAGGGGACTTATAACCCCAATTATAACCTACTTTCTAAGCTTAGTGGCCCCCCGGGACGCCACGCGGGACGCGCGTTCGGAATGCAGCCCCGGAACGCGTCTCCATACCCACCCCGGAACGCAGCTTCACGAATGTGCGGTGCAAGTCTGCAAAGATCGTGCGTGCGTTTCTAGGCGCTGCCAAAACGCATTTTGAGCATAATCTGACAAGTCTGGTGCTCGCCTTTCAGCCCTCTACATTCTAAAACCTAAAACCTAAACCCTACAAACTCTAAACCCTGTGTCAAAATGCGTTTTGCAGGCGCCCCAAAACGCATTTTCAGCCTTCAAAACCCTATCTAGTGCCTATATAAAGCCTGAAGCCTAAACTATGCTATGATATGTTTGTAGGGTTTTCGGTTATAGTAGGGCTTTCAGCTCTTTAAACTCTAAAACTTAAATCCTAAAACCCTAAACCCTGTGCTCAGAATGCGTTTTGCAGGCGCCAAAAAACGCATTTTCAGCCTTCTACACCCTAAAACACCGAAACCCTTCACGCTAAACCTTCAAGCTGTGCTCAAAATGCGTTTTGCAAGCGTCCAAAAACGCATTTGTAAAACATACGTTTTGCAGGCGCCCCAAAACGCATTTTGCAACTTGCTTTCAAGCAGCTGGATCTGTTGATGGTTCCTACTGCCCTGAGGAAGCTTTGGGCAGTGCGTTGTCCGAGGCGCCTGCAAACNTTTGCAACTTGCTTTCAAGCAGCTGGATCTGTTGATGGTTCCTACTGCCCTGAGGAAGCTTTGGGCAGTGCGTTGTCCGAGGCGCCTGCAAACATGCGTTTTGCAGGCGCCCCAAAACGAATTTTGCAACTTGCTTTCAAGCAGCTGGATCTGTTGAATTTCAGGACGTGCGGTCTTAAGACGCAAGTTTTTAGGACGCGCGTGCAGGACGTCGAAATGCGCGTCCCGGGGACACGAAGTCACTAAGTCCCATGATCCTTTAAGTAATAATTAGAATAGGGTATTGGGGCCCATTATACAATAATTATGACAAGGAAAGGTAATTGTTAAGACCCTTATATTAATCGCCAGGAGTCTAAGAAAGCTTTACGACTTTACTACAGGTTTGAGGGTTGCTGATTTGCGGCGTGAGGCTACAACGGCCCAAACCAGAGCCTTAACATACGGTCGAAGGTATCTGGAGGCTGCTGGCATATCCCTGACATCAGGAAGACCGGCCCTTATACCCCAATTGCGCAATGCTTCTGTTTAGTCGGCAAAACCTGTTGAAACCTTCCAGATCCCTGTGGAAGCAGTCCAAAACCCCAAAGAACCCTCCACACAAATATTCAAAACACATCAAGCCTTAAGTTCAAGAAGACTGTCTAACACCAGGTTCCTGAGTAGCCCTTCTATGACAAGGGTACCCTTCTCAGGAACCTAGAACACCCCCTCACGCTATGTCTACCTTTTGGCCTGTTCTGTGGGGATTCAAGCCCTAAACCCTGATCCCTAATCCCTAAACCCCAAACTTTAAACCCTGAACCCTTTGGGGATTCAAACCCTAAACCCTAATCCCTAAACTCCAAACCTTGAACCCTAAACCCTGCGGGGATTCAAGCCCGAAAGCCTACTCCCTACTTAAAGGATCATGGGACTTAGTAAGTAGGTTATAACTGGGGTTATAAGTCCCCCAAGTGGGTAAATCCTAATTATAACCTACTTATAACCTTACTTACTAAGTCCCATGAGCCTTTAAGTAATCCCCAAACCTTGAACCCGAAACCCTTTGAGGATTCAAAGGGTGCTGCCTCATCGAAGACGGCGAGGCTCATCTGGGTTGGCCTCGGGGGTCCCCAGATTGAAGGGTTTAGAGTTCCCTTACAAGGGTTGTTTAGGTTTAGGTGTTTTGGGTTTAGGGTGAAGGGCCCTGTAAGGATTTAGGGTTTCGGGCTCAGTTTTGTTAAAAATTGTAGGCTTTGCG
>BGNK01000428.1:201192-251793 GCA_003297005.1 Symbiodinium sp. clade A Y106
TTCCCTTACAAGGGTTGTTTAGGTTTAGGTGTTTTGGGTTTAGGGTGAAGGGCCCTGTAAGGATTTAGGGTTTCGGGCTCAGTTTTGTTAAAAATTGTAGGCTTTGCGCTTGTTTTTTTTGTCGTGTGGTGCTTTTGGGGAGTTCAGGTTGGGGGCTTGGGGCTTGAACTCTCCAGGGTCTATGGCACTGCTTGGAGGACCATGGGGCGGAGTAGGCAAGATGCAGGGTTGTNTTGGGGCTTGAACTCTCCAGGGTCTATGGCACTGCTTGGAGGACCATGGGGCGGAGTAGGCAAGATGCAGGGTTGTAAGGACAGTGACTCCAATTACTGTACTTATAACCTTACTTGTAGCCTCCTTGAAAAAATCCTAGCCATACCAACATCCTATAAATACCTCTCGAGATCCCCTACATAACCTCCTTACCAAATCCCACGATGTTTCAAGAAGCGCCTCTTATTAAGTAGGCTTCGGCTGGGGTTCCAGTAAGTATTCGGGTGCAGGTATGTTTGCCACCCGAGGTCATGGTTAGGGCTGGTTTCAGGGTTTAGGGTCGAGGACCTAGTGCTGGGAGCATTAAATGTTGAACGTTTATGGTTTATGGTTTAGGGCGGTTTAGAGTTTAGGGCTTAGGGCCTAGGATTTAGGGTTTTGGGTTTTGGCATTTCAAGTCGGTGCCCGATAGCCAGGTAAGGAAGAAGGTCGGCTCTGGGATGGGAGTAAAATTTTCACGACAAGCCAAAAAGCCCAGGCCCTAAGACCTGAAAACCCAGGGGCCGGTTTACTTACCTTTGGTTAGTAGGCGGTTTAGGGTTTAGGGTTTAGGAAGAATGGTAGTAATAGTAGTTATAATTGTACCCCATTCTTCCATTGCCTGCTACCCAAAGGCCGGTTTAGGGTTAGGGTAGCAGCCCAAAACGCCCTGTAGAAACTACTGAACCTCTCAAAATTTCTAGGAAACCCTAGCCCGTGGCGTCTGAGAGTTCAAGCCCCAAGCCCCCAACCTGAACTCCCCAAAAGCACCACACGACAAAAAAACAAGCGCAAAGCCTACAATTTTTAACAAAACTGAGCCCGAAACCCTAAATCCTTACAGGNCCCAAGCCCCCAACCTGAACTCCCCAAAAGCACCACACGACAAAAAAACAAGCGCAAAGCCTACAATTTTTAACAAAACTGAGCCCGAAACCCTAAATCCTTACAGGGCCCTTCACCCTGAACCCAAAACACCTAAACCTAAACAACCCTTGTAAGGGAACTCTAAACCCTAGGGCATCTCGAGAGGTATTTATAGGATGTTGGTATGGCTAGGATTTCACAAGGAGGTTACAAGTAAGNCTCGAGAGGTATTTATAGGATGTTGGTATGGCTAGGATTTCACAAGGAGGTTACAAGTAAGGTTATAAGTACAGTAATTGGAGTCACTGTCCTTACAACCCTGCATCTTGCCTACTCCGTCCCATGGTCCTCCAAGCAGTGCCACAGACCCTGAAGCCTATTGTCCCACAGAAACCCGCCCGAATGAGCCCTCAAAGCAATCTTCTCTGAGCCGTCATACTTGCGGAAAGCTATGGAATGAGCCCTAAACCGTAAACCCTGCCCTGAAAGGGATCGCCCAACGTCTGAGCAAAGTGACTTACGCAGCATCCTAGGCCGCAAACCCCAAATCCCCAAGCCTAAATCCCTAAGCCCTACATCCCAAACCCCCCTAAGACCTAAGCCTAAAAGTCTGAGGATGGATCTTGATGCTGCACCGGATGTCGCCCTTCGTCGTCTCCTCGACGAGGGCCCGGAGGCTCGCTAGCTTCTTTTGAAAGGGAGGGCGCTGGCTGAGTTTTTAGAATTTAGGGGTTTAGGGTTTAGGGCTTAGGGTTTAAGGTAGCTTAGGGTGGGGGGGGGGCTTCTATCGTGTTCCTGTAGACAGGGCTTCTTTAAAGGCTTCCACAAGGATGGGCGTAGTCACTAGGCGTAGTCACTAGGCGTAGTCTTGGGCGTAAGAAACAGAATAAGGCGTTGGGGGACTATATCTATGCTATAAATATGGGGGTTTTCGAACATAGGGGCACCCTAATATAGTACCCTAAATAGTAGGATCCTTATAAGGACCCCGAAATAAGGTACCCCCTAAGTTTCGGAAACTCCCATATATTCAAGAGCCCCGGCCCCCTACTTAAAGAGCCCAGGCCCCCTACATTACATGAAGCCCCTGAACCCAAGACCCCCGAATAAGAGGGTTTAGGGTTTAGGGTTTGATAGGGATGACAGCAGAGATCCTCATACTCATAGAGACGCCCTTGCAGACAGGGGGCTTGCATGAACCAGCTTCCTGCGTGACCCCTTAATAATGAGGGTACCCTTTTTCCGAAGATTCGGTATTTAAACGGGAAGCATACAACAAAAAAGGCAACAGGGTACCACTCAGGAACCTAGTTAATCATTAAGACCAAAATCCCTCTTTCCCCCCCCCCCCGGTTGTTGCGCTATGCTGGTCTTCAGAGGAGACTTGGTCCACTGAGCCCCTGCATTTGGGATTCAGGGCTTGGGGGATTCTGGCCGGCATTTAAGCCTTAGGATGAGGCCATGGGCCCCTAGTATGGGCCCTTAAGCCTGGGATCCTTATATACCAAATATATCCCCTATTGGTACCCTTTAAAGTCCCTTAAAAGGGCTATGGGCCGATACTACGGGCCCATACGTGAAACCTTAAATTAAGAGGGTGGGACTCAGACTTGTGGTTATCGAGGCTTCGGGGTTCCACGGCGGTCCAGAGTTCTAGACTTTCAGGTTCGAGGGATTTCGGGCTTAGGGTTTGGTTTGTGAGGGTCGGTTTAGGGTTTAGGGTTTAGGGTTTAGGGTTTAGGGTTTAGGGTTTAGGGTTTAGGGTTCGGGATGGAGGTTTTTGATGATGTCAGGAATGCCGAGGGCATGGCAGGATCCACCGGCACGCGACAGCGAATCTCCCAGTTGGTTTGGACCCACCTGAGGCTTGAGTTTTTGGTTTGAAGGCTCAGGGAGGTTGACGGTTTAGGGATGCTTGGGCTGTAGAGTGTAGAGTTTAGGGGGTTCGGACCCTGATCCCTCTCATGTTCTTGGATTCTCTCAAGCTTACCCGTAGAGGCATGCAGTTTGCTGTAGAAAGGCTATGATAGCACAAACCCCCGAAACAAACTGTGGAGACTATGGGAGAAAGGCTTGGGCATCGAAAGGAACCAGAAACCTACCTTAACCTACCAATCCCTACTTTTTTGTAGGTTCTTATTATAAACCCTAACATGGAGTTTATAGGGACCCTACGAAAAAGTAGGTTTTGGTAGGTTAAGGTAAGACATCAAACCCTGCACCTACATCTTAGTCTCTCGCCCTAAAGGTAGTAGACCCTAGACTCTAAATCCTACTTTACCACAACCATAGGGACCCTTAGGGGGGTAAGGGGGAGGGGGGTGGGGCACCATACTTCCTTAGATAGGCCTCATTAAATCCTTATTGTGGGCATTATGGCCCCCTACCCCCCCTCCCCCTACCCCCCTAAGGGTCCCCATGACACAAAGTTCAGACCCTAGACCTCCAAGATCCCTCACCGACCAGATCCGGGGTTCAGCGTTTACGCTTTGGCTTGAAGGGTTTGTGGTCTATCATAGGGTCCTTAAGGGAGGGTGGTTCAAGGGGGGGAGGGTACAAGCGATCCTTAGGGAACCTGAAGGGAACCTTAGGGAGCACTAGAGAGAACTGGTAGGTTATCTACCCCCCCTGAACCCCCCCCCTTAAGGATACTATAAGTCTAGGTTTGTGGGTTATGTGGTTGAGGGTTGAAAACCCGAATCCTGACTAAAAAAATCCTCGCCTGAAACCTCTCCGGGACCCTGAACCTCAACGCATAAAACCTTCACCTGAAACCCGAAACCTCCCCAAACATAGCACGCCCTCAGCCCTAAACCTGAACCTTGAACCCTACTACAGCCTACACGCCCACCTCCAAGCTGCAATCCTACAGTCCTAAACCGCTTTCCCTTGAACCCTGAACCTGGTATCCTGGGAGTTTAAGTAACCAGGGAGAAAAAAGTATAAACTTTTATTTCATAATGGTTCCTTTAAGAAAAAAAGTATTCAAGTATGGTACTCCAAAGCCCAGTATCCCTAGTCGACCCCAAACCGGTAACCAGGGCCCCGCGCGTGTATTTGGCAGTCTTTCCTCCCAGCTCCTCCGGCCTGATCTTGGGGTTTACGGCCTTCAGGAATTAGGGGTTGGGATGGGCTGGGGCTTGTAAGAAGTTGTAAAGGATCAAAATCCGGAAACTAGGCCGGTCTTAGGGCAGAAGGATGTAAGGCAAGTATCTTTGGGTGGTCGTCGAAAGAAGGCCGAACACTCTGCCAATCAACACAGGGTGCCGCGGTTAGTAAGTGTTTAAGTCTCCAAGCTGCGGCACGGGCCTCAGACCGTCGCTTCTTCAAAAAGAAGCCTCTCAGGCCTTCTTCTGTCCGTGCGCACTGCGAGCCAACCCTCTTTCGCAATTCTCCGTCCGAAAGCCTTCGGCAGGGCAAGGAGCTTGCGACTTGTGGCTGGGCCGCCATCGTTCCGCAAACACAAGAGCTGGATCTCACCGTCTGAGACTCCGAGACATCCGCCCTTCGCTCCACGGGAAACTGTTGGCATGCCAAGCGAATTACCGAACCACGTCTACCCCAAACCTGCTTCCTTACCCCACCAGGCTTCTGCTTCCCTTTTAAACCCGTCCCTAAACCCTAAACCCTAAACCCTAACCCTAAACCCTGAACCCGAAACCAACTGTCTTCGGCCCCGTCTACACACCCCAGTTTCCATTTGTCCCAAACTCTCCAAGCGCCTAACCCACGTTCCACAGATCCTACACCCTAGCCTAGACCCGAGACTTTTTTGGCCCGCAGCCTCTCAGACCTGAGAACCCTCAACCACCAACACCCTGATCCTCAGCCGAACCTCGACACTATGGACCCTAAGACCATGGGCACGTGAGAAACTCTGCACACAGAGCTTCAACCCTAAACCCTGCTGGTAGGGGATTCAAGGTTGGACGGGCTTGTTATGAGGGTGTGGATAGGGTCATGATAGGGTGTTGTAGGCTTTGTGGATTGGTTACAGGATCAGGACAGTTAGTGAAGCAGCAAGCCATAGGCACGTTTTGTGGGCACGGCAAAACCAACTCATGTAGTAATAGAACGTTTGAACTACCTTCTCAGGCTGCTGGTCCTTCAAGTAATAATACGGTTTAGGGTTTAGGGTTTAGGGTAATTACCCTTTTTTCAAGCCCTTAGGAAACAAACTCCGTAAACCCTCTTTTGCCTACTTACTTCGTCCTCTGCTCCTCAACTACAGTAAGACACCCCAAGACCCCCCTCCTCAGCTCTCGCAGCTCTTTGGGATGCCGGGGGTCTGCAACCACAGCCTGGCGCCACCAGAATCGCAAGGGTTCAAACTGGATTCGTATGCTGGTAGAAGGAACATGCGGGCCTCATCAGGGGTTTACACGGAGTGCACTCGGTCTATCTACGGGGTTATCCGGATTTAGAGCGGTTTCCTTGTAGGGGATGTAGGCTCATGTTAACGGCTTGGTGTTTTCGGGGGGTTTAGGGTTTAGGGTTTAGGGCTTAGGGTTTAGGGTTCAGGTCTAGGGCGTCGGGTTTAAGCCTGGTGGGCTGTGGGTTCCGGAATAGATGAGGTCAGGGTGTCGGGCTTAGGGTGTAGGGCTTTAGAGTTTAGGGGTTTGGGGTTTAGGAGCTTAGGGTTTAGGGGTTTGGGGTTTAGGAGCTTAGGGTTTTCAGGGATTAGAATCTTAGAAGCCGATCCCCCAACGGCACAGACCTGAGACCACAATGCCGTCAGGTTCTCCGCACCTCCTGCCTGTCATCCTGATGCCTACACGAGCTTCTCGCCTTCACTCAACTACGCATCTCACAGTCAATCAACGAACCCTCTTACCCCAACTGAAGACTGGACCCAACGCCGGAGTTGAAATAGGCCTGGGATCTATAGGGGTTCCTGAAAGGGATCTATAAGGGTTCTATAAAGGGTTCAGGGTTTAGAGTTTCCGAAAATCAGGGGTAACCTCATTTTGGGGTCCTTATGATAAGGATCCTGCTATTTAGGGTACTCTACTAGGGTCCCCTATATTTGGAAACTCCCTAAACCCTAAACCCCTTATGGAACCCTTATAGATCCCTTTAAGGAACCCTTTAAAGGAACCCTACCATGGGTTTCGAACCGGGGAGACCTGGACCCCAAACCCCCTAAACCCTAAACCCTAAACCCTAACACCCTAAAACCCTAAACCCTAAACCCTAAAACCCTAAAACCCTAAACCCTAAAACCCTAAAACCCTAAACCCTAAACCCTAGAACCCTAAACCCTAAACCCTAGAACCCTAAACCCTAAAACCCTAAAACCCTAAAACAATAAACCCGAAGCCCCAAAAGGCCGAAGGCTGAATTTCTGAAACCAAGGCTGTGGGACCATCCGGAGTCCGGAGTGGAGGCGGCCGGGTTGTTGGGTTTGAATGCTGCTTACAGGCTGTAGGAATAGGGTTTAGGGTCGTAGGCTTTGGGGTTCAGGATTGGTAGGTAAATCGGTTCAATTTGTGAGCAGAGCCATGTGCAGGATATTCCCCAACTGGGTACTGATGATAGCCACTTCATCAACTTCCTAAACCCCAACCTCTAAACCCTATATCCTAAACCCTCAACCCTCAAACCTAAACTCAGGAGACTAGTTAGAATATGCCATCGTCGCCTATGTACACACACATCATACGGAATATAATAGCTCGAGAACCGATTAAAAGTATGAAGGCCCCTATATCAGGCGCAGGCTTTTTGTATGTTGAAGGTTCAGGCGCAAGGATTTTGGCGTCTTGGTTCTAGCAACTTTGTTTGTGTGATTTCTTGTGGGTTGCCCTAAACCATCATTCAGCGGCTTTCTTGGGCCATTGCGGATCACTTTGAGTCTGTCGGCTCGGAAGTGGACCGGGCAGCTTCCATTGAAAAGAATTTAGAAGCGTTTCCAGGATTTGTAGCCATTTAATAGAGTGCATACAGGGTTTTTAGATCTGTATTTTATCCCTCACAAAGACCAAGACCCCTTAGTTGGGGAATGTCGCTTGGATCGAATAAAAAGCCCCGTCTGTTATAGTCCTTATTCAAAGGGTCTTGGGGCTCTCTGTGTCTAGGGCTGGGCTGAACCGCTACGTCGGACAATCGGGTGAATCGGACAACAGGCTCACAAGGGGGGTTATGTTCCAATTAAGCATGTAGACGTGCCTGGGTACATACATACATACATACATGCAGACAGACAGACAGACAGACAGACGGACAGACATCTATGCATGTGTGTATACATATATAAGATATGTATGTACCTCATGTATGTATCTACATATATACGTATCTGTAGACATATTTCCTGACTTATCTCGCCCAGGAGTCTGAATTGATCTTTGCTCCTCGGCTCCTCTACTCGAACATTCTACTCCTGAATCCTCGCACCCTCGATCTATCCATACATATAGCTTGGAAAAAGCGGTGTGAAGATCAGAGTTCTTGTAATTATGAAGGTACACTCTTGCAGTTGCTTACTTTCACGAACTATTCAACTATTCTTGCTTCGCGTGCGTGACGCCGCCGTAGGCGTTTCACGAACTATTCACACCTCCGCATGCAGATTCAGGTGCTTTGATGCGGGTAGCGTTTGGGATGCAGAGTTTCGAGTGATGCGCTTCCAAATTGGATTGGGGTCTGGGTGTTTTGGTCGCTTAGGGTTTCCGTTTTTGGAGCTTGGGGCTGTAATTCTGCGCAGCAAACTGGGCATCTTGCCGCTTTTTCACCATGATTGCTTCTCGCATCCAATGAATCATTGACAGACTGGTCGACCCAGGACGGACATAGGCTCTGCTTTGAAGCCGTTTGGAAGCAGAAGAGCTCTGCCGCAGTGCTCAATCCACACGGTCGATCTTGCAACACCCTCCCAAGACCCTAAACTCCCTACCCCAAGACTCTAAACCCTGAACCGGACCCCAAACCCAAAACTGGAACCGAGAATGTTTCTCTGATCAGAGACAGGCAGCACCAGAAGTGTACAAAAAGCAGGGAATCCAAAAACCTCCTGCTTCTTGTCCCTCTCATGGTTGCTGCGACAACAACTACTACCACTACGATGATGAGTAAGTACTACTACTTCTGCTGCTACAACTACAACTACAACTACAACTACTCCTACTCCTACTCCTACTCCTACTCCTACTCCTGCTGCTGTTTATCACCGCTTCTGCCCCCTGATAATTCAGATGGCTGCAACGATGATCGTCTCTGCGGCTCTATCAACTGTTGCCCTTATGCAATATCCTTCTTTAGGGTTCTTATTGGAAGTATACTATAAAAGGAGATTCTTTAGGGTTCTTACTACAAGTATACGATAAAAGGAGCCCAAAACCCTGTTCTAGTTAAGGCTTTCCGTATCAGGCGCTGCTTTCCAAGCGAGGTGACTTCAGAGTCGGGGGGCTCGGGGCTGCTGTCATTCTCTTACCTTTGGTTAGTAGGGAATGGAGGAATGGGGTACAATTATAACTACTATTACTACCATTCTTCCGTTCCCTACTAACCAAAGGTAGGTTCTTGGGAAGTCTGATCTTCGGAAGACCGGGTTGCCGGTGTTGCACTCATGGCTTACTGTAGGGGCCTTTATAATTAGAATAGGGTTCCTTTGAAGGGTTCCTTTGAACGGATCAAAAAGGGATCTATAGTAGGGTTCAAAAGGAAAAAGGGGTCATAAAAATTAGAAAACGGTTTTGGGGCCAATTATACTATAACTATAATAAGGAACCCCCAGACTAGCATTGGTAATTATTCAGGCCCCTATAGCGGATGAACTTCAAGCTAAAAGGGTGCTGCTGCCTCTCTACAAGGCTTCATGTGTTTTAGGGTGATTTTCATTCCTAAAAGGCCCGGACAGTAACGCATTTTCGTACTCGTACTCAGAACATAGTATTCCCCGCGACGACGGTAGTACTAGAGCACAACCAAATACAGCTGCACCCTAAACCCTAAACTCCAAACCCTCGACCCCAAACCCTAAACCTCAAACCCTGAACCCCAAACCCTAAACCCTAGACCCTGAAGCCTGAACCCAAAACCCTAAACCCTAAACTGGCCCTAAACCCTGAAGCCTGAACCCAAAACCCTAGTCTTAGTTGCTGAGTTCATAAGCCCCAAAAAGTGTACACTTTTAGTTTTATAGTGGGTGATATTATCCCAAAAAGTGTAAAGTGTATCCACTCAGCTACTAAGTAGTTCTGTAGGAGCAGAGCTCGAACTGCGCGACCGCCACTGGGAAGAAGACCCGGGTCTGCGAGGCTTTAAAGTGACGGTTTAGGGTACCGGGTTTAGGGTTTCTTTTGTATCAGAACAACAATAATATGTGGGAGTTATAGTAAGAATTATAGAAACATTTTTCCAAACAGTAGCATACGTAATGTAAAACAATAGTAAACATAGAAATAATAGTTATGACATTAGAATGTACCAGAAATCTCAGCAGCAAATCTCAAACTTAGCCTACCAGGGCTAACTGAAGGAAGAACGGCATACAGGGATTGGAAACAAAGGGCGTCAACTGCTGAATAAGATCCAAGCTACTCCGGGCTACTCCATTGTTCTAGTCCAGAGTTCAAGGACTAGGCTTAGTCCTACAGGCATGGCTTAGGTGGGCTGATGGTGCAGATCCGGGGGCGGCACATAGGCACATGCGCAGGGTGCGCCGGCCCAAGCAGCCAATTTCAGGAGTTAATGGGCAGCTTCCCAGATTCGGCTCCATCACTTGGCTTAGCGCTGAGGGTTTGGGGTTTGAGCATGCCCTAAAACCTAAACCTCAAGCTCTGTACCCGAAGTGCTTACTATAGGGGCCTTAATAATTAGAATAAGGTTCTGGGGTCCATTAGAGTATACTTATAATAAGGAAACCCTAAAAATAGTGTCGGCAATTTTTTCGGCCCCTATACCATAGAACCCTACTATAGATCCCTTACAGTAACCCTTATAGACCCCTGTAAAAAGAACCCTAGGAACCCTATAGGTAATTACCAGCTGAAGAGAGGAGGGAGCCTCAGCCTGAATCGCTGCAAGTGCTTTCGCATTTCGTCGCTAAGTGGGAGGCCCCCGGCTCACTGTTGAGTTTTTAGGGTTTAGGGTTTGGGGTTTGGGGTTTAGGGTTTAGGGTTTGGGGTTTAGGGTTTAGGGTTTGAGGTTTAGGGGTTTAGGGTCTAGTTGTTAGGGTATAGCTTTTGGTAGAAAAAATTGGGATGGAGGTTTTACTCAAATACCAGAAAGCTTCTGAAAGATGGACAGCTGAATCAAGGGTTTCAACATCATATACCAGCAACATTCCTGCTTGGGGAGGTTCCTATCTTCAGAGGGCCTTCTAGACACCCTACACTGAACCCCAAAAAGTTGGAAACCGGATTAAGGCCAAATAGTTCTGGGATTCCCAAAACATTACTCTTAAGGATTGAGGCTATTGGGTTTCCAACTCTTGGGCTTCTACTGTAACCCGACGATGCTTCCCTTGTGGAATGCGGGGCTCAGGGGGCCCAAGGGCCACTGTCCTTGAGTTGTGTCTTGCTTGATTAGTAGAACTACCCAGACCCCCCGGGAGGATCCAAAAAGTAGATCCCTTAAGGGGTTCCTATAAAGTACCCTTTAGTAGCTAGGGTCCCAAATTAGGGGATCTACTTTTTTGGATCCTCCCGGGGGTCTGGGTAAGTATGCAGCCTTCTTTGACCCCATCCAAACCTGTAGTTTCAGGCTGCAGGTTGAGTGGTTCAGGATTTTGGCACCTACATCCTCATATATTTGGGGGTATATTGCACCACAATTCTGACAAGGGTCTCTCACTGAAGACTAGTAGTCTCTTTGCACTATGGCCCAGGCTTCTATGTTAAACCTTGAACCAAGCTTCGCGGCGGAGAAGATCAAATCATACTCTTCCGCTCGTACACTTGAAGGACCTAGGAGCTTATGCATGTGCACAAAGCTGTATTTCACGAAAAGCTGCATCCAAAGTCTACCGGCTAAAACCTGATGTTGGGGCCTCAATACTCAGAGAAGGGCTTCCAGGATATTTTATATGCTAAGGACCCGTAAGGAATGATATTTGTAATTGTCCGGGCATGAGTCTTACAAACTAGAAACTCTATCCTTGCAGAGTCCCTACTATGATTTGATATATATATATATATATATGTTCTAAACAAACCCTGCCATAATAATTATTCAGATTCTAATATAGGGAACTTAACAATTAGACGAGGGTTCTGGGGCACATGTTCACGACCATTCTAATAAGGAAACCCCAAATAGTATTGGTAATAGTTATACTTATTTAGCCCTGGCAACCGCGCACCCCTAAACCCTACATTACGTTACTGGCTTTGCTGAGCCTCCTGAGCTCTTGAGCGGAATGCGCTCAGTCGCCGCAGGCTCAGCAGACGGGTTCTCGGCAGGCAGGGTTTAGGGTTATTTTGGGTTTAGGTTTTGGGGGTATTTTGGGTTTGGGGTTATATTGGGTCTAGGGCTATTTTGGGTTTAGGGCTGTTTGGGGTTTAGGTTTCAGGGCAGGCGAATCGAATGGATATGACATGGCTGAGACACGAGGGATTTTGCTTTTGGGGTTGGGGCCCCGTGGTTCGGAAGAACGACTCCACCCAAACTCTAAAGTGAACCCCGGAAAGTTGGAACATGGTTTTTGGAGGATTAATGCTGGGATCCCCTATACTTTACCTTAAGGCCATGAGGATATTGATGTTCCAACTTTCTGGCTTCTACTCTAGAGCCCCAAACCCACAAGGGTACCATCGGGTTCTGCGATAGGGTTCCCTTCAAAAGTTCTTTCAAAACCAGATTCCTTTAGTCATGAATCCTACAACAGAAATCCAAACCGCTCAGACATGAAACCCCCAAAACCCCCTATCCCAAACCCTAAACCCGAAAAAAAGAAAACCTGGAAGCACCCTATCCAAAACCGAAAGCAAAACCCGCCGACAGGCCCCGGTATACTCAGGGGCCAACTCATGAAGTCTTCGATCGCCATCTGGTCAGGTTTTTTTGATTCAGGGCTTGGACTTTCGGTTTAGTGTTTAGGGTTTTTTTTTTTAGGGCCCTTTTTCGTCTGCTTCAGCGAAAGCCTCTGTAGAGGCGAGCTCCTTACCTTCCACTACTCAGTGTTTAGGGTTTAGGGTTTAGGGTTAAGGGTTAAGGGTTAAGGGTTTAGGGTTTAAGGGTTTAGGGGTTTAGGGGTTTAGGGGTTTAGGGGTTTAGGGGTTTAGGGGTTTAGGGGTTTAGGGGTTTTGGGGTTTAGGTTTATTTAGGATTCAAGGCTCCTGGGTTCAAGGCTTGAGGTGTGGGTCGGACAATTTTTGCGGGTCTGTGCTTCAAGATCTTTGGTGTTTGGTTTCGGGGTGAGGGCCAGGATTTCTGATCCGGAGGGTCTGTTAGTTGCGCCCAACTCTAAACCCTAAACCCTAAACCCTAAACCCTAAACCGACAAAGCTTCCCCCGCAGAACTCTGAACCTAGACCCTGGACCCTGAGCTTCGGAATCCTTTAGCCCTACTACCGCAAACCCGAAAAACTCGGAACCCCCAAATTACAAAAAAGACACGATAAAGTCCCAAAACACCTAACTTAACCCTGAAAGACACCCCTATCCAAACCCTAATCCTGAACCCTAAACCCTTAAAGCCCTAAACCCCTAAAAGCCCTAAACCCTTAAAGCCCTAAACCCTAAACCCTAAATAACCCTCAAAGCCCTAAACCCTTAAATTCCTACAGGCCGCTAAACTCTCTGAATACAGGGGCCTTCAGAATTCAAGTAGGGTTCCTTTAAAGGGTTCTTATAAAGGGTCTACAAGGGATCTACAGTAGGGTTGTACTAATATAGGGGCCTTAATAATTAGACTAGGGTGCTGGGGCCCGTTATACTATAATTCAATAAGGAAACCCCGAAAAGAGTGTAGGTAATTGTTACTTCTCCCTAAACCCAAAACCCTAAACCCTACAAAACTCCCCAAAAACAGCGCCCGCCCCAGTTGCCTTGAAGATCTCCCAAAGGTTTTTTTCATCGTCGATCGTCCGTAAAGGGCCCATGAGCTGCGGTGGCGGCCTAAGGGGGAGTCACAAGGTTGCTTGGGGCTTTGAGTTTTGCTTTGAGTGTTCAAAGCTTTCGGTGAAAACGTTTCGGTCAAAACCCCGGACCCAAACTCTATACAATTTCTATAAACCCTAAACCCCCAAGAAAGAAATAAATAGGCTTAGGGTTTGGTGTTCCTCTTAAGGAGCCCTGAACCCTAAAACCCCAAACCTCTAAATCAAAGGGTTGATAAGGGGCCCCTGTGGAGGGGACCACTGTAGGTTGCACTTTGGTTGTGGCCCAATGGGGCCCAATGAAAACTAATGGGGGCAAATGGGGAAACCTATCAGGTGGGCCCCCATTGCACCCGTTCGGCAAAGTGCAACCCACAGGGGTCCGCTGCACCGGGGCCCCCTGTCAACCCCGTGACTAAACCAAACCCCACAACCCTAAACCCTTGAAACGATTCCATCTTTTTAGTTAGATGTAGCACCGATCTCCAATTTTCGGAGCCCGACAAGGCTCTAAGCCCCGGCTCTGCTTGGGGCTCCCTTTATAAGGTTTCGGGTTGTTTGTTGAAGTTAGGGCTTAAAGTTTAAGTTTAAGGTACTCAAAGAGTTTCTAGAGACCTTTTAAATGTTCTAGAAAGGCCCTACGAAGGGTTTTTATAAAAGCACTAGAAGGACTTCTAAAAAACCCTAAACCCTAAACCTTAGTGTGAACTTCGACTTCCTTCATCTGTCATGCATCGTCAACAAGTGGTCTGCGGCGAGGTCAGTCTCAGTAAGGAGGGTTTAGGGTTTAGGGCCTATAGTATCCTCCGGGCGGAACTGCAATGCTCGGCGGAGCGCAGCTGCAAAAGAAGGCTTTCCATCTTCAGGACAAAGATACAGGTTCAGGGCCATGGCTGCATTTTCTAAAGGGGGGGCGGTCTGAATTTCAGGGTTCCATGGTTCTTTAGGGTTTCGGCTCCTTTTCGGGATTCTATGATTCCATGGGGTTTGCATAACTTGGGTAGTCATAGGATTTATATCGTGGCCTCACACAGCACAACCATCCCCACTATGGTCCCTACTTGGAAGCATGCGGAGCCCTATTTTGATGACCAAGGGTTTTGACATGGGGGTTTAGGGTTTACAAGCTTTCAGAACCAGAGCCCAGGTTTAGGGGGTGAAGCTAGGATTCAGGGGTTTGGCTTGCCTGAATCCCTCCTCCTTCCCTGCTGCCTATTGCCAGAAAACGATTACAATGCCTCATAGTTTGGGATTTGGGGTTTGGGGGGGGGGGGGTCTTCAGTCGCGTTGAGACCTACTTGCCTGGCATAGACTCCTCGCTCGACTCCTTCAGCTGCACATGCTCAGCATATCTCCATAGCACTCTGGTAAGAGCCATTCCAAGTATGAAGGCCCCAACACCCTTTCAGAAAACTCTAACTATTAAGGCCCTTAAAGACCCATGAGGCTATAGCCTCCTTACAGCATATTGCGGAACCCCCTGAAGCCACAGCACCCCCGCCGCCCCCAAAAAAAGCCAAGCAGCTCCCGAGCAGGCTCGCTCTCTTGCGGTGCAGACGCGCTGCGGCTGGAGCTGCCTTGATGGGTTTAGGGTTTAGGGTTTAGGGTTTAGGGGCTTCCTAAGTTTAGGCGTTTATGGGGCTTTAGGGGGCAAGGGTTGCTTGAAGAGAACGATCCAAAGGTTTGTGTAGGGGTCCAGTTAGGTGTGTAAGGTCATAAGGCTTTAAAGCATAGGGCATAGGGTTTTGGGTTTTCAGGTTTTGGTCTAAGGTTTTGCCTGAAGGATCAGGGGAGTCAGCAAGAAGGTTGTGTTAAGGGCTTATAACTTATAACTATACAGAAGCACCCATTTGCGGCGTTCTGGGCGGCCTCCTCATCCTCCTCAGCCACCTAATCTCGGACAGCAGCAGATGGGACGCGCAGCGGCTGAGCACAGCGTCTGGGCTCGAGCTTCGTGTGCTTCCAACAAGTAGCTCAGCGCATGCATCCTGAGCTCAAAATCTCAATACTGAGCGGAGGCGATACCAGCCCCACACATGCCACGCAAGAGTCGGCTCTGGGCTCTGCCCTTGGCTGCCGCCGTCATCCGCTTCGGGAGCGTTGTTCTGGCAGCTTTCTTGACAAGCGATCGCTTTTGTGTGGCTGAACTTTGCTATGCTATTGATAACGGACTTACTGAGCCTCATGACCCTTCAAGTGGCTGCGGGTTTTGGGCGGCCTTAGCGCGTTGAGGCTTTAGAGCATCGGGGGATTTAAGATGTCCATTGTGGGCCCGTCAGAGACAACCCAAGCACCACCACCATCCCCCTCATCAGCATCAAAACTTGCATGTTCGGCAAAAATGTTCTTCTGCTTGTAATTGCCACCTTTATTCCCACCATCCTCATCGCCAAGCATCTCCATCGTCCTGAACAAGGAACCGTAACCCTAAACCAAAACATGTAAACCTTAAAAGCTTCACTGGACCCTCAAGCCCTAAGCCGTCAACCTTCAACTCTAAACTCAGAGAAACAATACAATCCCTTCTACAATTTTTCTTGTAAAACTCTCCAGCACCTTCAAGGGAACCCCCTGAACCCTAAACCCGAAGCCCAAGATCGTCAACACAGCGATCGCAATCGCATCCTTTGGGAACCTAGGCCAAGGTTGCGCATCCTGGTATTCGAGCTCCGGTAATGTATTAGGGTTTCGCGTTAAGGCTTCTTGATAATTAGAAGAGGCTTCTATCATTGTTTAGGTAGAGCCGTAGAGCTTTAGTATAGGGTTTTATGATAGGGGCATTCACAGTTTTCAATAGCCTTTCGGGGTATCTTAGAGAATGATATGGAAAATAAGAGGATACTCGTCGTAATTGTTCACCCTCCCCCCCCATTTGTACACCAACTTGACCGAACGCCAAAATCCCTAAAGTTTAGTGCTGAATTTTTCCCCAAACTCTAAACGCCAAACCCAAAACCCTCTAAACCCAAAACCCTAAACCCTATAAACCCTAAACCCAAAACCCTAAACCCTAGAAACCCTAAACTCAAAACCCTATAAACCCTATAAACCCTATAAACCCTATATAAACTATATAAACCCTAAACCCTAAACCCTGGACCCTAAATAACCCTTAAAACCCTAAACCCTAAATAACCCTTAAAACCCTTAAAACCCTAAACCCATGTAGGGTAGGGCATCGGGCTCGGAGCTTTGGGCTTCGGGTCCAGGATGTACGGCTCAGGGCTTTCGGGTCTGAGGTTTCGGGTTTAGGGTTTTAGGACCCCTGGGAGTTTAGGGTTTAGGGTTTAGAGTTTTGGGTTTAGGGTTTAGGGTTCAGGGTTTTGGGTTTAGGGATTTAGGGTCTAAGATGGTCTAAGGTTTCGGGCTTATACCTCCCACCTCGGGGCTCAGAGTAACTGGTGCGGAGCTCAGAGCCTCACATTTAGCAGGCTTAGGGTTTAGGGTTCAGGGGTCAGGGTTTCGGGTTTAGGGTTCAGGGTTTAGGGTTTCGGGTTTAGGGTTTAGTGTTCAATGGCATTTACCAGAGATGCATGGCTTTACAGTGTCTGGGGTTTAGGGCTTCAGGGTTTAGGGTGGGCCTTACTTCTTCCGGTAAAGTGGGATCCCTTGGTTCATCTGCGAAATTCGGAGCCGAGCCCTTTAACGCTCAACCCATACCATTCTCAAGACTCCGGTCCACTCCCGCTGCGGGGCTGGCCAGTGGGCACACTGTCCTCCCTCTCCCGGTATGATTCAAAGACCTGTCAGGCCACTCAGCGTTCAGGGCACAGCGCGGAAAGCTTCAGGACCCAAAAACCTTGAAACCCGACACCCTGAGCCCAAACCCTAAACCCTGAAACCTCAAAACCCAAACTCTGAAGCCCCTAAACACCAAACCCTTGTGGTTGTAGGCTGTAATGTAGGAACCTGATTAAGAAACCTTGGGCCTTTATTAGGGTTCCTTGTATGAATCCTACTATTTTCGGGTTATAGGCCCAGGGTTTCTTAATCAGGTTCCTACATTAGGGATTCTAAGCCCGCAGAATGCACCAGGCAGTGGGCTGTTGACTTTACGCGAGGCATCGGGTTGAGCGATTCGGCTCTAGGCCTTTAGGGTTTAGGGTTTAGGGTTCTTTGTGTTTGAGTGGCTAAAACCCCAATACCCCTTAATTAAGGAATATAGCTTAATCACAATATGAAGCCCCTTATAATTTAAGGTAAATTGCTTAACTAAGGGGTATTGGGTTCTCTGGGAAATGCTGAGGTTTCTGCGCTAAGCTTGTGATTAATCATGGCCAGCCTTGTCCCAGGGCACTCTTCTTCATCATTGCTTCTTAGCTATGCCCAGAGAGCCCAATACCCCTTCATTAAGGAATATAGCTTAAATCATAATATGAATCCCCTTATTATTTAAGGTATATTCCTTAATTAAGGGGTATTGGGCTCTCTGGGTGCTTCAACCTCTTCAACAGAAACTCGGGTTTGAGGGCTCAATCCTGCAGGATCCTAAACCCTTAAGCCAGACTTCAATACTAGTACAAAGGACTGAGGACTAAGTACTAACTACTGGGACAACAACAACAGCTACTACTACTACTACTGCTGCTACTACTGCTACTACTGCTACTGCTGCTGCTACTACTACTACCACTGCTGCTACTGCTACTGCTACTGCTACTGCTACTGCTACTGCTACTGCTACTGCTACTGCTACTGTTGCTGCTGCTGCTACTGCTACTGCTACTGCTACTGCTACTGCTACTGCTACTGCTACTGCTACTGCTACTGCTACTGCTACTGCTACTGCTGCTGCTACTGCTACTGCTACTGCTACTGCTACTGCTACTGCTACTGCTACTGCTACTGCTACTGCTACTGCTACTGCTACTGCTGCTGCTACTGCTACTGCTACTGCTACTGCTACTCCTACTACTACAACTACTACTGCTGCTGCTATTGCTACTACTACCACCACCACGACGACTACTACTACTGCTACTAGGGGCAATATTACCCAAGGTTTAGCGTTAAGGAGCTTAGGGTTTTGGATGCAGCTGCGTCGGCCCTAATGTTGGGCTCCGTGTTGTGCACTGCTCTAAGGTTGAAACCATGTGCCCTTAGTATGGGCCCTTAACCTGGGATCCTTCTATACCTACTACATACCCTATATGTACCCGTAAGGGTCCCTAGAATGCCCTGAAAAGGCCTAAGGGTCCATATTAGGGGTCCATACTTCCAACCCTGGAGCTGCGGTGGCAGCTGCGGCCTGCATGAACTTCATCTTGATGTTCGACACCTGCTGGTTCCTGAGAGTTTAGGGTTTAGGTGTTAGGGTGGCGGTGATTTACGGTTTCACCAAACCCTGAACCCTAAACCCTACATGTCCAGGGTTTTGGGAAGGTGGATCTGCAGGGTCTCGTAAGGGGCTATAACACTTGCGGCGCGTCGCATACAGAAGTTCTTGCAGCGGGGCAGCGAAGATCCATCGCTGCAGGCTGTTGGAGTTGTTTTCTACGATAAATCATGGCTACCCACCTATATATATATATATATATGTATATATATATATATGCATATTTCTTTTTTCAAACAGAAACCATACAACTAAGTATGTTTAAGCCACGTTGTCACCCAACTTGACTTCACGCCCCCGAGAAGACCTCAAACCCTAAACCTTCAACCCCGAAGCCTAAACCCTAAACCCTAAACCCCTAAACCCCTAAACCCTAAACCCAAACCCTAAACCCCTAAACCCCTAAACCCCTAAACCCTAAACCCCTAAACCCTAAACCCTAAACCCTCAAACCCCTAAACCTTCAACCCGGAAGCCTGGTATTCGAAGCAGGTCGAGCTTGAGAATGCAGTCCCTACTTGGGAGCTTCCGAAAATAGGGGGACCCTAGGGTTCCTTTAAAGGGTTCCTTAAAGGGATCTATAAGGGTTCTATAAGGGGTTTAGGGTTTAGGGAGTTTCCGAAAACCCCATCTTCGGAAACTCCCACTTGCCGGGATTTAAGCTATAAGTAGTCTTCCCTGCCTAGTTAGCTGTTCTGAAAGGGGGTCGTGCCTGTGCTACCTTGTAGAAAGAGGGCCCGACGAGCCACCACCCACCTAATTAAGCGAGTTCTTGAAACAACCAAGACATAGCAATGGCACGAAGCCTTGTGCACATCAATGAACTCACCATTTCCTCAACGGGCTGTGCGCCCTTGGCGATATGCAAAAACGGAAGACGGTAGGTGGTTCCGACCACAATCAGCAGTCAATCAGTGGTCATAAACTGTCCGACGGAAGAGGGCGTAGGGTTTAGGGAGTTTAGGGTATACCTGGGTGCGGATCTACGAATCTACAAGCTTTGGGCCTTCAGGATCGAGTTTTTGGGTTTGGCTGGGGCTGAGGCGTGAGATCCGAGCTAGGGCCCAGTGAAGGGGTTGAGTGGCTTGAGAAGGCGAGACTGCTGCTCAATATCAGCCCTTCGAAATTTGCAAAGCGAAAGTCCGGGACCTTGTTCGGGGTCCCATTGCCTTGTGGGCGCATCAGAATCTTCGTCGTCCAATAGCCTCATGTCCACAGCGAGGCGTGAGGTGCATGCGAAGTGGGGGATGCCACAGCCAGGCGCTGCAGAGCTCCGTTCCAGAGAAGTGGTCCCATTGATTCGGAAAATACTCTGTTTAGGGTTTAGGGTTTAGACTCTTCTTCGATTCTTTTCAAAGTCAGGCGACACGATCCCTACTAAGATGAGACTCGCACACAAGGGCCCCGGATTCTAAAAGAGGTAAGCCACCCTAAACCCTTGAACCGTTAAACGGCAAAACCCAAAGCGCTGGACCCGGTTTTATGGGTTTAGGGTTTAGGGTTTAGCCCCTAAGAGGCCCTGAGCCCAAAATTGCTAAACCCTCGAAGCCCTAAACGTAAACCCTCAAACCCAAAATCTCTACCTTAGGGGCTGAGTACCCTAGCCCAAAAAAGGTTAACCTTTTGAATCACGGCAAGAGTATAAAAAGGTTAAAGGTTACCTACTCAGCTACTAAGCTACAAGCCCTGAAATCCCGATCCCCAGACCCTCCAACTCCAACCAGGGGTCTTTTCATCACGCCGCTGTTGGGCACGTTCCTGGGTGGCCTGATGGAAGACGGCGTACGTGCTTAAAGCTTGAAGCTGTTGCGGGCCCCTAAACCCTAAACCCTAAACCGGGGGGGGGGGGAGGGGGGAACCCTAAACCCTAAACCCTAAACCCTGTAAACCCTAGTTGGTAGCTTTGGCCGCTTTAGTTTTGGGGCTTCGGGGCTTCGGGTTCGGGGCTGAAGGATAAGGACTGTGGGATCTGATTACACAAGGTTCGGCCCTGAACTCTCGCAAGCTTTCTTAGGTCTTCCTGTGTGGGAGTTTCCGAAAATTAGGGGTACCTTATTTTGGGGTCCTTATAATAAGGGTCCTACTAATTCGAGTACTATATTAGGGTCCCCTATTTTCGGAAACTCCCGTGTGCTTGCGTGTGTATATGAGTGTGTGTGTGTACTGTTCAAGGGTTTACTACAGCCCCATGGACCAAAAGCACCATTCGTTTAGTACTACCTTCGGTTCCAGAAGGAAGCAAATGAATATCTCCCCTAAGGAAGACCCAATTTAGGGTTCACCGGCGTTTGCATGTTGTCGCAGGGTCGTCTTGTTTGCGTGCCCTTGCGTCAGCACTCCCTCAAGTGGAGTGCACATGTCACATCACAACTGGCAAAGCGTCGCGCAAACCACTATGATAGTCATGTAGGCGTCAGACCTCCTCGGCGGAACCCGACAGGCTCCATCTTCTGCCCTACATCTAATAGCTGGTAGCCTTAAACCTGAGCCCTATGAACACAACGCAATTCCCAGCTCAAGCTCAAGCCCGCAAGGGTAGGCATTGAGTTCCCAAAAACACAAATCCCCAGAGACCAAAACGCTGAACCTGAAACCCACCCTTGCAAGCTACCCACCAGGAACTTGCGAACCTGCACGGTTTCTCAGCCCCTAAACTCCACGAAGCCCTATGTGAGCTTTTCATGAGGCCGTGTTTTATGGCGATTTATGGGTCTCCACGAGGTCCCTACAGCTCGGTCGGGCTACTTGGGCTTGGGGGGTGTATCCTCGAGAAAACTCGCGGTACATCCGAGCGAGCCCTTACACCCGAATCCGCAAAGCGAACACCCTAAAACCCAAAACCGACTCTAAATCCCAAAACCCCCAAGCCCCGAAAGCCAAAGCCCATCTCAAACCCCTTAAAGACTTTGCAAAAATCCTTAGACAGCACAAAACCCTCCACGGACCCTAAACCCTGAAACCCACGTCGTCTAGGTTGGGCCTCGTCCAGATAAATTTCTCCAAGCTCCTCTACGAAGAGTTTGAGGCTTAAGGTTTAGGGAATGAAGGGTTCAGGGTTTTAGGGCGCAGGGAATTCTGGACATAGCACTCCTTAATGGCTTGCGGCTTCAGAAAGTTGTTGTGCGAGTCACAGGAACCAACGACACTACTGCCTAAACCAGAATTGCTATTGGAGTTCCTGTAAAACCCCTAAGCATACATCCTGAACCCTCCGGATGGCTTGTAAGAACAAGGATCAGCGCTTTTCAGGGTTTATGTGGAGGTTTATAGTGGTTTTCGTGGGTTCTATAGGGCTCATCTAGGGTCGCAAAGGGCTTTATATAGTGTTTCAAAAGGGCAAGCCTTAGGGCCTATGACACCTTCATGTCAGGCTCATAGGGTTTAGCGTGGAGGGTCCATGCCGTGCAATCCTATCAGCATAAAAACCCGACTATAGCCATGAAGCCGAAAAGTCTTCAACTCGCACACTTACAGTCTCAAGACAAGACTGTATCCTAAAACCCTAGAGCCCCAAGCCCTACAGTCCAAAAACCTTATCTTCCTAAGCCTCAACTAACCCCCAAGCCCCTAAATCATGAAGCAACTGGTTAAACTGTAAAATCAAAACCTGGAAATCACGAGAGCCGAGAGACTTCAAGTCCAAAACCCGAAACCCTTTCTTCCTAAACCCTAACACGTAACTATCTTCAGTACCCCCCCCCTTAAAGGCAACCCTTAGAGGATCCCTTAAAGCAACCCATAAAGGAGCCCTTAAAGGAATTCTGATAGGAACCCTTCAAGGATCCCATAAAGAGCCCCAAAGTCTCCCAGGATGCTCCTGCTCCCCAAGGTAGGTTTCCGACAGGTTTACCAGGTCCTAGGTCGGCTGACTTAAAAGTCTCACCACCCTCGGGCCGGTTTACGGTTTAGGGTTTTAAGGGGCCCCTAGGGGCCTCGAAAAGCCAAAGAATAGGATTTTTATCGGGTTGTGAAAGGGGTTTTATAGTCTAGGGCTTGCTCAGGCTAGCACATGCTCTCACACAGTTTCATACGGTACGCTTGGTTTCAATATTGCACTAAACCCTAAACCCTAAGCCCTAGCTCTGCGGGGCCCTCAATGATTAGAACGAGGTCGCCATCAGGTACGGCGGTTGTCCTACGGGTTTTGTTGAAGGCCCTAAATCATCATCATAAGAGTAATAGCAAGAATGGCAATAATCATAATAAGAAGGATATCTAGGGCGTGTAACAACTAGAATAGACTTTAGATAAATATATTTATATACAGTTATTGTTAGGAACCCTCAGGAAAAGTATCGGTAACTAGTCAGGTTTCTACGTTAGGGTTCTGGGGGGGGTTCTCCGGTCTCAGGACTTAGTGTTTCTCAGCGAGGGATCTTGGAGATTGTCGGTTTAGGGTTTTGTGTCACCGAAGGATCCGGGATCAGGGTTGAGGGGTGAGTCTTTAGGGAAGCTTGCCTGAAGGATCATGGCACCTAGTAGATGCAGGGGGACCTTCGGCGAGGATTGCTTCCTGCTGTTGTGACCCTACTTAAATGGCATCTTCCAAAGAGATTTTGGAGTTTCGGCCTTACCAGCAGAGACCCGAACCATGTACCTTCTTGGGGCTGGCGCTTCCGTCTATGCCCTGTCAGTGGAGGTAGCACCGAAATCAGTCAGTCCTGTCCCACACCGGCAAGGCGAAGAGATGCCGTGGCCAGAAACCCTATAAACCTTAGGGTTTAGGATTTAGGGTTTAGGGTACCGAAACCCTACCAAAGACCTTCAACGAACCGCATGAAGCGCCGCAACCCCCAACCCCTAAGAGAAAGTAAAGCTTCAATTCAAACCCTCAAACCCCAACACCAGTGTAGAACCTTATGAAGAGCCTTTTACGTAGGTGCCCCATGGACTTGGTAAGTAAGGTGTTAAGCTGGATCATAAGTACCTTAATTGGGGCTACGGCACTCTGAGCCCAAGCGATAATCTACTTCTCAAGAGTCCATGATCCTTCGGGTCGTCCATAAATCCTCTAAAATGCCAAGTAACGGTCTGTTTTGGACAGAATAATACCCACCCACCCAGAGAATCCCAAAACATTAAGAAAATACAAAGTTTCATTAAACCCTAAGGCCCAAACCCTAAAGCCCCCAAACCCTAAAGCCTCCTTAGATGCCCTTAACCCTTAGATCCCTAAACCCTACACCCCTGGATCCCCAAACCCTAAGCCCAAGACTCCTGGATCCCTAGACCCGACCTACAGTTTAGGGTTTAGGGTTTAGGGTTTGAGGGTTTAGGGTTTAGGGTTTAGGGTTAGGGTTTAGGGTTTAGGGTTTAGGGTTTGAGGGTTTAGGGTTTAGGGTTTAGGGTGGCCTATAAGTCTTACCTATAGTCTCCATTGTAGCTCCTTTCTGGGTTTACTGCTTAGGATCCTAAATATAAAACTGGTTACACCAAAAAGGGAACTACAACGGAGACTATTGGTAAACCCCAGTATAAGGGCCTTATTAATTAGAATAGGGTTTGGGGCCCAGTATACTATAAATATAACAAGGAACCCCAAAATAGTATAGGTATCTATTAAGGTCTCTATACTAAATCCTTATAATAGCCCTCATAATAACCCTTATAAACCCCTTTAAAGGAACCCTATTCGAGGAGACTGTTGGTAAACCCTAGACTCTCAGACCCCGGCATTTCAAATTATTAAGGCGCCTATGTTATATAACCATACCATAGATTCCTTCTGGAACCCTTAAAAGGAACCCTTTAAAGGAACCCTATTCTAATTATTAAGCCTCTGTACTATAGATCCCTTATAAAATAGACCCCTTAAAAGGAACCCTTTAAAGGAACCCTAGTCTAATTCTGAAGGCCCCTATATTTGCGTACCCTTATAGTAGCCCTTATAGTACCCCTTATAGGCCCTTTATAAGAGGCCCTGTAAAGGAACCCTATTCTAATTATTCGGGCCTCTATTAAACCCTAGACTCTCAGACCCTATAGTGCCCTTATAGATCCCTTATAGTAACCCTTATAGACCCCTTTAAAGGAACCCTATTCTAATTTTTAAGGCCCCTAGTAGACTCTGAGACCACCGGCTTCGAACTGGCTGAGAACCTTCCGGATGTCCTGCTCAAGCTCTGAGGTTCGGACCGTTCTGAAAAGGAAATGTAAGGGGTTAGGAGTTTAGGGTTTAGGGTAAGGGTTTAGGGGTTTAGGGGTTTAGGGGTTTTAGAGTTTTAGAGTTTTAGGGTTTAGGGTTTAGGGGTTTAGGGGTTTAGGGGTTTAGGGTTTGGGGGTTTAGGGTTTAGGGTTTAGGGTGACCGTTCTTAAACAACTGTCTGGTTCTTAGTAGGGAATGGGGGAATGGGTTATAGGGACTACCATAGGGGACCCTTAAAGGACTAGCACAGTGATCCATTTCTCTGAGGCTCGGACCGTTCTTAAACAAGGGAAGTGTAAGGGTTGAGGATTTATGGTCTTTTGAGCATAGGGTTTAGGGTTTAGGATGTAGGGTTGGAATTTACAGTTAAGGGCTTTAGGGACTTGCTGAGGGCTCAAAATGGTAGAGTACTGTTCAGGGTGCAGGGTTTAGGAGGAATGCAGCCCAGGGGGATAAGATAAGAAGGCCTTTATAATTACAATCGGTTTTCCAACCCATTCTGCTATACTTAAAATAGGGAGCCCCCATTATTTAGGCTTGGGATTTGGCGGCCAGCGTTTCGGACTCACTGCCTTTGAAGCTTCGCTTTGAAGCTCAGAGCGGTGAGGGCCAGGGGTTGAAGCTTTGGGTTGGTGGGTGGGTGCTTTTTAGGACTTACCTTAACCCCAAAAACCCTACCTTTTTCAGGACTCATATCAGGAATTCATAATAAGAAACCCTAAAAATGTAGGTTCCGTAGGGTCCAGGTAAGGCTTTATGGGTATTGTTTACGGGTTTAGATTTGTGTTTCAGGCTTTGCGGCTGAGTTTGTTCAATGGTTTTGGGGTTTAGTGGGGTTTACAGTATGACAGGGTTGATTTAAGGCGTGGTGTTTAATCGGAGTTGAGGGCTACGGTTTCGGAGTCAGGGCGGAGCCAACTGGAACCGATCTGGGCCC
Organism: Symbiodinium sp. clade A Y106; assembly: GCA_003297005.1. NCBI lineage: Eukaryota > Dinophyceae > Suessiales > Symbiodiniaceae > Symbiodinium > Symbiodinium sp. clade A. The sequence goes on from BGNK01000428.1 coordinate 226,770, forward strand.
GTAGAATTGCAAACGCGACTCGCTAACCCCTAAACCGTTGGGCGTCTAGACCCTGAACAGCTTCGTAAGGAACACCTGCACACTGCCAACATCCGAGACCGACAACTGAGAAAAAGATGTCTGTGGCCTAACTTAGAAATTGTCAGAGATGTAGGACTCGATTGAAAGGTCTTGCTGACAGAGTTTAAGGGGTCAGCTCTTCCGGGTAGAAAGGTTCGAGAGTTCCGGGTGCAGGGTTCAAACTTTAAGGGTTCTAGGTTTTCGACGTGTGCGGCTTCGAAGGCTAGATTAACCAAGGCTACCCGATGATTCGCCACATTCAGTTCGTGACGCTTCCTGTGAACCTTACAACCCGACGTTTGCACCCCCAAAACAGCAATACTGCAACTCCCAAGCACTCAGCACTTAACCCCAGAATCATAAGCGTCAAACACTTCATAAACTCTAATCCCTGAAACCTTAATGCCTTAATTCTTAATGGAGCGCGTTAAACCAAAAAAAACCTTGAAGGACCCCCTTGAGAACCCTCCGACTTTGAAGGAACCCTCGAAGGAACCCTAACCCTAAACCCAAAAGTGTTAAACCCTAAACGCAATCCTCGGGCATGTTGCGCATTTCTCTAAACATAACCAGCATCTCCATCGTCTCCCTGACGAGTTCACGGTATTGGGCTTTGGGTTTTTATGCATGCGTTTAAAAGTCTTATGGGGTTTGGAATCTGGCGTCTTAAATACATGGTCTTATGGAGTTTCGTAGGGTGCTTGTAAGAGTCGTACAGAGTGTTTTCTGAGGTGTTGCAAAAGGTTTGCCTAATGATATAGGTTTGATGAGTGTTGCCACAAGATAAGAAAGTTGGAGTACAGCGCAATGAATGTAGGCTACTGCTTGTGGAGGCAGCGCGAAGCGCCAAATAGCTTGAAACCCTGCACTCCAAGCCATAACCCTGCAAAACCCGAAAACCCTAAACCCCAAACCCCAGACCCCTAAACCGCTAAACCTAAACCCTATACACTTCGTTTGAGGGGTTGAGCTCTTTAGCGCCTAGGGCCTGGTGGGCCCTGCTGGCAAACGACTTCTAAATGTTTTCACAAGGTCTTGTAGGGCTTTTCAGGTTTAGACTGTTATCGTATCTTTAAGGGAGGGGGGTCCAAGGGGGATAAACAGCCTAGTGATCCCTAATTCTCCCTAGTACTCCCCAAGGTTCCCTTAGAGTCCCCTAAGGATTTAACAAGCTCAAAGCAATCCTGGCCGAATCCTAAATCCAGAAGGTCATCCTGCCCCGTGCAACAGACCTCCGAAGGCTCAGCATTTGGGGCTTTAGGGGTGGGCTTTGGCCTGAAAGGATCCTCGAATGGCCAGAGATTGGGCAAAACCCCAGAACCCACGTAGAATCTTTGGGGAACCTCCCTGACTGAGACCTTTTCGGAACCCTGCCAGAACCCCTCCAGGAACCCGGACCCTTTTTGGGAACCCTGCCAGAGCCTCCAAAACCCTTTAATTACGGGATATACCTCAAATCATAATCGGGTCTCCCTGATATGATTTAAGGTATATTCCTTATGATTTAAGGTATATTCCTTACTTAAGGGGGAGTCGTTGGGCTCATGGGAGACCTTTTTCGTCCCGAGACCGACTTCCTCACCGAATAGCCATTGAGGGAGGGGGCTTTCGAAGATAAAGGCTACTCACCCCCAAAGAACCTCCATTTTCAAGGACTTAAACAAGGAAATCATATTAGGGAACCCTAAAAAGGAAGGTTTTTATAGGGTCCAGGTATCTACAATTTCGAAACTGTGGCTCTGAAGCCGTTATGTCGGCCGTACGAAAAGACTTGTACTTCGACTAGGTACTTGCGCTACATGTATCATGTTACTGTTATTGCTGGTGTGAAACTCATGTCCGAGCCCCGCACTTGGCATAATGATGGACCTCGTCCCCACTCTGCAGGAGCTTGCTGTTCACACGTCCGGACTGCGGCACAGGAGGCTGGACTAAGAGTGGCCCTGACTCTAGACGATTGAAATAATTAGCACTTCGGGCTGTCATATGTTGCACTTGTACTTTTCGAGAAGTGTAGAACTGACCACACTCCTACCCTCAATTCTAAGCAGCCTAAGCCCATTATAGCCGCAATTGTATGACAGAGCTCGAGGTTTGGGGTTTAAAATCGGAAGCTCTTACAGGCTTTTATATCAGTTTTATGTTATGTGCCTTAATGTTCAACTTTATGCGGCTTCATTCGGGTTTGAACGGGGGTTGGGATGTAGCGCTCTCGACGAGGGGTTGCGCTGGTGCCATCGCTTTACCATCGCCTAGACCATTGTCGGTTTAGTGTTGTTGTTCTCTGACCGCGCTTTGGCTTGTCATCAATCAAGTTTTCGGTTGGCGCAAAGCATACAACAGTATCATTTCTTACAGTAGACCCGCAATATACTAATCGCAACCAAAAAATGTACTTAAGCCTGCTCAGAGAAACTATCCTTCAATCCAAACTATACCAGCCCTGAACCCTAAACCTTAAAGCCTAAACCTTAGAGCCTAAACCCTAGACCTTAAAGCCTAAACCTTAAAGCCTAAACCCTAAACCCTAAACCCCTAAAGCCTGAACCTTTGGGTTTCGTGGGCCCTGACGGCTCTGACAGGCTGGGCGACCGTGACCGTCATTGGCTACAAGGCCTATGAGACTAGCGTTCCCGATGGATTTTCTACTAATTATGACTATACCCCCCCAGAACCACAATGAAAATAGTATCTTTAATATTCTCTTGGGTTCTGTATGAACAAAACGTAATTCCCAAGGAGACTATAGATCAGTACAGTAGGGAATCCTAGAAAGCTCCAGGACAACAGCAGCTGAACCTCTCAACCCTTACAACCACTGTCGAAATGGCTTCGGGCTTAACAAACAACTATAACCGTGGAACGAAAAGACATGAAACGACCCTACCGAGAAAACGACGAAGAAACGCAAACAAAGACGCAGCGAGCCCAACAAAACCCACACACAAAGGCAGCCTCAACCCATATAAGCTTATAGAACCCTTACAGAAACCTTAATCGAAATCCTGAAATGAACAAACAAAAGCTTAAAAGCCACGCCCTAAATCCCTTTTCGAACTCAAACGGCCCAATGAAACCCTTCTACTACCCTTACAAAGGAACCAATGACCGCCTAGAGAAGAAGCAATGCTCAGCGTACAAAAAACTCTGAAACAACACCCTCGCAGAAACCTTTAAAGAATCCTCATCCTCGTAGAATGCCCCCCTTGTCGCAACCGTTTTTGCAAGCCACCTACAAGAAACTCTCAAACTGCGATACACCCCATTAAAAGCCCTCCCTAAACCCGAAACCCGTTCAAACAACAAACCCTAAACCCTAAAACCAAAGCCCTAAACCCTAAACCGTAAACCCTCAAACCCTGAAACCTAGGCCCTAAGCCCTAAACCCGAAACCCGTCCAAACAAAGGACAAAAGGCAGCGCTGAGTCCCCGGGCGTGCGCGATTTGCCCTTCGAGGCTTTTGATCTCCTGGTCCTTGAGCCGGGAGCTGGAGCAGCCTCGGGGAGCGTGGGCTTTAGGGTTGCAGGGCTTAGGGTTTAGGGTTTGGGGTGTTAGGTTAGGTTTTAGGGGTTTTAGGGCTTTAGGGCTTTAGGGTTTTCGGGTTTTAGGGGTCTTAGGGTTTTAGGGTTTAGGGTGTAGGGTTTAAGGGTTTAGGGGTTCAGGGTTTGGGGCTTTAGGGTTTAGGAAATTTAGGGTTGAGGGTGTGGGGTTACGGTGTGTTTAGGGTTCGGGGCTTTTCAAGCTTCAAGGTTGAGGGTTTAGGGCTCAGGATTTAGGGATTCGGGTTAAGCAGGAAGCCCAATGGTTTCTTTAAGGCTACTATGGGTTCTAGACAGGCGTTTACAAGGGCTCCTACCATGGGTTAAAACTTTGAAGGATTGTGGACTAGGGTTTCCGGACTAGAATTTCGGGTTTAAGATTTGGTTTAAGGTTTGGGGCCGTAGGGTTTCGGGTTTAGGGTTAGGTTGAGCTGTAAGGAGTTAAACGTCTAGAAGTGTTACTACAAGGCTTACTGCAAGGGGCTCTTCCTAAAGTCTCCATTGCAGTTCCTTTTTGAGCTTACCCTTTAGGATCTTAAATATAAAACTGGCTGCACCCAAAAAGGAACTACAACGGAGACTGGTGGTGTAACTTGTGTTTAGGCATTTCGGGTTCAGGATCTGGGGAGGCTCCATTGGAGAGCCCACGCATACTAAAGGGGTTTGAACTATGGGGTTTTAAGTAAGGGCTCCTACAAAGGGTTTAGGGTTTGGGGTTCAACGTTTTTGGGTGTAGGGCTGTAACAAGGTTGTTTTATACCGTGTTCTGCCGGGCTTTAGAGAAGTTCTACAAAAGATATCTAGGGCTGCATGCGGGTTCTGTCTACACTGCGCTATAGACCTGCTATTTTTCCTTGTCAGGGTCTTATGGGTCTCACAATAAGTTCAAGGGTTTGTCGTGTTTTGCAAGTTCTACGGCCTTTTAGAAGTCTTCAATGGGATCTTATAGGGCTTTAGAGTTACACGGTGTGGAAGTGCGGATTGGGGCATTTCTGATTCAGAGCTCCCAGGGAATTAGACCACTAGAGCACGTTTAAGGGGGTCCAGGAGGAAGGCAATTTCATTTATTCTGAAGGGTTTCAGCCAGCTTTCTAAGGTTTTGCACAGTTTCGTTTCTTACCTATGGAAACCTGGAGTACTCGATGTAAACTGATGGAGTTCTGGTGTGTTCCGCGTTAAGGGTGATGCTGGATTCTATCCATCGACCGTGTTAGCAGTGTTCATGTGGAAGTTGCTGATGGTTGCTCACAAGCTCATAGGACCGGGAGTTTCCGTATCACTGCTACTACTGCCACTGCTACTACTACAGCGGAAGGGGACGGGCTGACTGGGGACATGGCTTTGGGGCTTGAGGGCTCAATGGGTCTTGAGGGTTAAGTTGTCATTCTGTCGTCGTCGTCGAAATGCTAACATAGGCCTCTTGGATTGAACAAAGGCAGGTGCAGGCTCAAGGTTCGTTTTCCTACATACTGTTGTTCCGATGTTGATGTATATGCTGCTGTGCTACTGGCACTGTCATTAATAGCATCAAACTGTACGCCTTCCGATCATACGTAAACAAGAAGCCGCTCAGTAGAACTACGGCGGTCAACATCAAGATACTCATCCAGCTATTGGAGCTGCTTTCATCCCTACACCAAAATCCGAACACGCGGAGTACCCGGAACCCCAAACCCTAAACACCGACATGCCCAAAGCCTCCACTCTAAACCCTATAACTGCCTCCCTGCAAAGCCTATACTGCTAGTATACGGGCCTTCATAATTAGATTCGGGCTTTGATGCAATTTACAGTACAGGTACATTAAGGTGCTCTGAGGGATAATAGTGGTAGTTATTCAAGCCGTATCTTACACGTTAAATTTCGGTCGGCGCCAGACTTTCTGCCTAACTGGCTCCAGCCCCGAACCCTTCGCCTATCAACTCACAGGCCTTCAACATAATATATATATATATACACACACTATATATGTAACGAGCTGTTTTGTTATTATGATTGTTATACAAGCTGTTGTTAGTACAAGTATGGTTTTGAGTCTTGTGGCTATTCTTATCTTTTGCGCTTAGCTTTTGAACCTTCTATGTGTATAACCCCTAAACCCCCAACCCGCTGCCTGGTGAAGGGTTCATAGCAGCAACAGCTGCCTCGACTTTGCAGACCCAGGATTCGCAAGGGCTTTCTGATTCTGAGAGTTTTAGAAGGTCCTCAATAGGTTACATGGGAATTCGATCGTATAGTAGGAGTATATAGGCCTTACAGGTCTCGTCTGGATTTGATTACATGCAAGGGCCTCAGAATAGGGCCTCGGTATATATCATAGCGTGGTGGCATAAGGATTACAGATGAGAGGATCAGTAAGTGCCCCGCCCGCCCCCAAACCCGAACCACTCCCGGTCATGTGGTTCAGGTTCGGGCTGGAGCATCTTTTGCTGAGGGGAGGTTCCGATTCGGGTTCGGGGATTCGGGATGCGGCTGCTACTGCTGCTGCTGCTGCCACAGCTGATGCTACCACTCCTGCTGCTGCTGCTACTACTACCGTTTACTGGCTGTTACTACTGCTACCACTGCTACCACTGCCGCTGCCGCTACTCCTCCTCCTCCTGAGACGACGACGACTACGACTACGACTACGACTACGACTACGACTACTACTACTACTACTACTACTACTACTCGTGCAGTACAGTACTAACAATTTTGCTGATGCTGCTACCACTGCTGCTGCTACTGCTGCTGATGCTGCTACTATTACTCCGCCCGCTACTAATGCTACCGCTGCTCCTGCTACCTGCTACTGCTGCTCATACCAGGAGTGAACACCGACAACAGATTGTGTTGACAGGTTACTGTGCACAACAATAAAATAGGGACCTTGTAGTTATAGTATAATGGGCCCCAAAACCCTATTCTAATTATTAAGGCCGCTATATTAAACCCTCATAGTAGCCCTTATAGTGATCCTTATAGACCTCTTTAAAAAGAACCCTTTAAAGGAACCCTGTTCTAATTATTAAGGGCCCTATCATATCCTGTTTATCACTCCGATCGGATGAGGCGCAGCAGCAGGTGGTCGCCTTAAGACCTACAGTAGTGCAAAAAGATGCGGAAACCCTTAACCGAAACCCTACTTTTTTCGGTTTAAGGTTTAAGGTTTAGGGGTTTAGGGTTAAGGCTTTTCGGGTTTAGGGTTTAGGAACCGAAACTGTAACGCCCTGACAGAACCTTTAAAGCAAATGCTCGAAGAAACTTCGTAAACCACCTGAAAGCCCTTTCAGAACCCGTCTAGAGCCCTTGCGGAACCCATGGAACCTTGTCGAGCCATTATAGAGGCCATACTCAACTTCCGCAAGCTCATAAGACCCCAAAACCACAAAACCCCTAACAAACCCTTCAAGCCTCAACTCTAAAACCCTAAACCCTAAGCCCCCCTAACCCTAAACCCTAAACCCTAAGCCCTGAAATCGAAAACCCTCCCGGCTTCCCGCCTTGTTTCAAGGCCGCCCTTCCCTCCGCCACTACCGCTGAGGCAGATCGCCAGCCCGAGGCAGCGGAGAGGCGGATTTAGGGGGGTTTCGGGGTTTAGGGTGCTGCCCGCAACAGTCTATGTAAGAGATCATAGTAATTATAAGAGCTCTACTATACATATATCATTCTATCATAGATATTATGCCTAACCAACTGTCTGTCACAGAGTGGGGGGCAGCACCCACGGGGTTTGAGGGTGCTTTTTTGCTGTAGGCTTCAGGTCGTGAAGCTGCGGGGTTCAAGCGCGAGGTCCCAGAGCCTTGGGGCCTTAATAATTAGAATAGGGTTTTGGGTACCATTATACCATAATTATAACAAGGAACCCCCAAAATGGTATAGGTAACTATCAAGGCCCCTATACTAAATCCTTATAATAGCCCTTATAGACCCTTTTAAAGGAACCCTTTAAAGGAACCCTAAACCCTTATCAAGGCCCCTATATTAAAGCCTTGGGGGGCTCTGAGGACTTAGGCCTCAGAGTTCAGCGTTCGGTCCCCTAAACCCTAAACCTTAAACCCTAAACCCCCAAAAAAAACCCAATCCCCTAAACCCTAAACCCTAAACCCTAAACCCTACAAACCCTAAAATCCTGGAGTCCCGGATTCTACAGCTTCGGAGGCTGATTCAGAGCCTTGAGCTTCGGGGGCTTAGGTTCAGCCCTTAAAGCCGTCTCGATGAAGACTCCTAGGACTTAGAACGATGAAGACTCCTAGGACTTAGAAGGCGGGTGCAGGGTGTAGGGTGTAGGGTTCGGGGTGTAGGGTTTAGGGTGTAGGGTTTATAGGGTGTAGGGTTTATAGGGTGTAGGGTTTAGGTGTCGGGTTTAGGGTGTCGGGTTTAGGGTGTAGGGTAGGGTTTTAGGGTGTAGGGTTTTAGGGTTTCGGGTTCAGGAAGGCAGGATAACTGGCCCTGATTGGTTTTCACCCTGTGGCCCAAACCCTTTGAAACCCAAACCCTAGGCCTTGAACCGTAAACCCCCAAACCAATTGCCACGCCTTTACAGTGAACCCCAGAAAGTTGGAACATGGGTTTAGGAGGATTGGTGCTAGGATCCCCTATACTCTAGCTTAAGGACATAAGGATATTGATGTTCCAACTTTCTGGCTTCTACTATAACCTGTTGCTATGTCTCATTCGAGTAGCCCCGAGCCACACACCCAAACCCAAATGCCTCACCACCCTGAACCCTTGTTTGAGGGTTGGGCATCTAGGTTGCAAAGGCTTTGGTTTAAAAGGTTTTATACGGTTTAAAGTTTGAGGTTGCGGTTTACGGTTTAGGCCCCCGGTCTATGAACCATGCGTATATAACTGCGAGCGACCCAGAAGTAAGAAAATAATGTGCGCACCTCAGAAATTAAAGCCGGGATTTGGAATACAGTGTACCGAAACTACTAATACGGCACTACGAGAGGAAATGATTTCCAATTATTGCTGGAACCGAAAGGGGATCTTATTTCTAATGTAGTCAGGCCCCACAAAACCTCAACCCCCCGAACCCCAAACCCGAAACTCTGAACCCTAAACCCTTAAAGTACCCTTATAGTAACCCTGAAAAGGATCCCTTTAAAGGAACCCTTATAATCCCCTTTACAGGACCCCTAAACCCCAAACCCCCTAAGCCCTAAACCCATACCTAAGCTTCAATCCTCAGCTCTTTCCTTTTTCAGGCTTTGGGCCTTCTTGCCACAACGCATTCTTACGATTTCCTCTTAGAAGCCACGTGCAGCGCTACAAACAAGAGCCCTTCGACCCTCCTGTGGATTCAAGGCATCGGGTTCTTGGCTGCGGGTTTAGGACGTTCAGGGCCTACGGCCAAAGGAGTCTGAGTTTTTGAGGAATACCAGATTCTTGCGTAGGGCTTTATATTGGTTTTGTTGGGTTGCACAAGGGCTTGGGAATTCATGAAGAATAATGCACCCTAGTGGTTCCTGTAACTGTTCTATGGCAAACCCCAAAAACCCCACTCAAGTCAAGTTGTTAAGGACCCTAAGTGAAGCCTCAAGGTCGAATCTGCTTCGGGTACTAGAAGACTGTCCCCGATATAGGAGGGAGCCCACCTGAACAATACCATTCGCCCAGCGCCCCAGGCCCATACCCTACCGATTAAATAATTAAGCCCAAAAACCCGCAAAAACCCGAAGAGACAGTGAAGCTTCCTTGAACACTCTACGAGGCAGAATGCAAGACTTTTTGGGATTTAGCGTCTCGGGTTCAAGGTTTTACATGGGGGCATAATGAACTGCTACAACCTGAGGGCTTTAAGTTGGGATAATTACTACTGTTCACTGCAGACCTCCATATGGGTGGTTGTCAAAATTATGGTCCCTTTTTGAGTCCTTATATAATACGGCACCTAATATTTGCGGCCAGCCAAAAAGGGGCCATAATTTTGACAACTACCCATATGGGAGTTTCCGAAAATTGGGATACCTTATTTGGGGGCCCTTATAATAAGGATCCTACTATTCAGGGTGCTATATTAGGGTCCCCTATTTTCGGAAACTCCCTAAACCCTAAACCCCTTATAGAACCCTTATAGATCCCTTTAAGGAACCCTTTAAAGGAACCCTAGGGTCCCCCTATTTTCGGAAACTCCCTAAACCCTAAACCCCTTATAGAACCCTTACAGATCCCTTTAAGGAACCCTTTAAAGGAACCCTAGGGTCCCCCTATTTTCGGAAACTCCCATATGAAGAGTGGGGGTCTCGGGCTGAGTCTCTTGGAGGGCTCCTTCGCGGATGGCAGCACTACGGTTTAGGGTTTAGGGTTTAGGGTTTAGGGTTTAGGGCACTACGCAGCGTCCACCGCAGAAATCATCCGGGCGGTTGTCCAAATTGGGGTCCCCACCCAAAGCGCCCAAAACCATAAATCCTGGACCCTGACAACTTTTCCTAGAACCTGTGTAGACATCCTAATCCCAAGTTACACGCTGGACTCAGACCCGCAACCCTTAGCCCTGTTGAAACATGGGCTTCTCCAACAGGGGCCATGATTTGGACAACTCAACTGCCCATCTGGCGCCCAGAGGGAACGTGGGGGAGAACGGAGGAACTCTTCGGTAACGGCCATAAGCTGAGAGTTTAGGACCTTTCGGATCTATTGCTTAGGTTTCGATTGAAGCTTTCGGTTTGGGAAACCTGAATTCTGAGACACAATCAAGAAATATGCTAAAGTCGGATCGAGGGTCTGCCGATAACTTGCGGGACACTCTTTGTTGCAGGGCTAAAGTCGATCCCTAGATGAACTGTACATACATTTTGGTAACCTACAAGGGAAGTGAAAGTACCTCAGAGTTCCTGCGACCTGTACAAGTAAAAGGGTCTTGGGGTCTGTCTTAATATTATACAATTGCAGGGGGCCATTGATAAGGGGCAAAGTCTCCCTAAAAGGGCCCAGTGGGCTTTTCTGCAGAAACTAGCAGTCGGTTTCTGAAAGTCTGCGACACGTCTCGTCCCAGACTCCACAGGAGCCACGAACAGAGGATTGCGAAACCCGAAACAAGGTTTCAAGTCTTATGCGCTTGATAACTTTGCGTCTAGTGGGGGGGGAGGAGTTGAGAGTTTGAGTTTCGGGTGATGTCCCGAAATCGTGCACTAGCGCCTTAAAGTAAGCCGAAACCCAAACCCAAGCCATCCCAGGACTATGATGCCCTGTGAATGTGTAGCGTGGTTCTAGCATTTTAGGGGTGGAGGGTTCCAGGCACGTACATAATGCAGATCATGCTTACGAGGATGCCCCCGCAATCGGCAAAGAACTCTGCGAGTTTAAGCGTGTTGGATGTAGCAGCGGACCCGCAATGCTCAGAAACTTCTAACAAGAAGCCTGAATCAACAACACAACTACAATACCAAAGACCAGACCCTAAACCCCCACCTTCCGAAGACTTTACACTCTAAAGCCCACTGAAAGAAGCCAAAGGTAGCAATAGATCTGGCAACTCTTGATCCGAATACAAGATACAGCTACATGTGCATACGCGTATCCCTTCAAGGACGACTACATCAACAAAGTCATGAAATTATGGCCGTAATGCACAAATTCCACTTATCCTCAAAGTCCAAAAACCTAAGAACCTGTCCACAGCTCACATGTCTTCGACAGCTGTGCCATCTTGCTCAGCCTTCCCATCCTGGCAACAGGCGGAAGCCGAAGGTGCAGAACATCTCGAGCCAGGGATTTAGGGATTAGGGTCTTGTGGTTTCAGGGCTTAGGATTCTAAGCCTTGCGATACCAAAAGGCCCGAATATCGGGAAGTGAGTGATTAGACAAACTGAATCCAGTTTTCAAGAGATTAGGGAACCCCAAGAAAAAACCCAGAGAGCCCAATACCCCTTAATTAAGGAATATACCTTAAATCATAATATTAAGTCCCCTACAATTTAAGGCACACTCCTTACTTGAGGGGTATTGGGCTCTTTGGGAACATATTACAGTTTATGCAGGTCCGTTTATGAAAGCCCCTAGCAACGGAGACTTTCAACCCCAAGTCCTCCCGATGCATCACTTCTTCAAAGTTTCACCGTCTATCTCGTAACTCTTTGGAGACAGAGCTTGGTAGCATTCTTAGATTCTTTAAAGTGGCGAAGGATTTGCGGCCCAAAGTTTAGCCTGGATATCTCAAGGCAACTTTCAGTTTGCCAACCAAATCTCCTGTGATTCCGAACACACCTCCACTGAAGGGAATAGAGGAGGACAGACCCGTATAGGGGAGGGAGCACTCCATTGTGTCTTAAAGTCCCCGGCAGCTGGATCCACTGTCCACCTTCAGACACTCTGGCAGCTACTCAGCTACCCACCAGGAGCTGAGACAGGTGGCTGGAGGGATTCAGGCTTCTCCGTCCCCGCCGCCGAAAAAATGGTGTATTTCCAGCTGCAGTTAGTACCGGAAACCCCTAAAGTCCAAACCCCAAAACCCTGCACCCCAAAGCTCTAACCCTAAGCCATAACGCTATAGTTGCATTCGTGTCCTCCACTCACTCATCTGTCAGACATGTCTAGGAGTCTAGCAGAAGACCCTCTGCAACAAAAGACCCTGCGTAACAGAAGACCCCTATTATACCAAGCCCCAGGCACCAAGCAACTGAAACCCCTAAACCGTTTGGCAGTTCAGGGTTGAGGGCTTAGGGCAAGGGTTTATGGCCCAAATCGGTATAAATCCTCCAAAACCTCAAGCCCTACACCATCCTCCTACACCCATACAAACGCCCCAAATCAAGGCAGCATCACGCCCGGGAGGTCAGCCTGCGGAAGGCTTGGGCGACCAGGGCTTAGCGTCGAGGGCTCTGGGTTTAGGGTTGGGCGACTTGGGACGTCAGCTCTGGGGGTCTTGGTCTGTAATGTTCAGGGATGAAGGCTCATAACCTTAGGCCTAAGGGCGTAAGATGGCGTAAGGTTTAGGGCTTAGGCTTAATGCTAAGGGCTCCAGGATGAGGGCTTAAAGAAAGAGGTTTAGCCCCATTCAGGGTGCCGTACTATTTTGTGGACCCAAAAACTGGCCCTATCTTAGAGAACTACCCATGTAGGGACCGCGTCCAGCCTGTTCAGGTCGCTTCTACAGTCAAAATCGGCTCCTCGTTGTTACCTTGGCAAATAAACCATGGTTGAACCCTTTATCCCAAACCAATCACCCTGAACCCCAAACCCTACACCAAGAACCCCAAGCCCTAAAAACCTACAGCCCTAAACCCTAAAAACCCAGAAATCCCAAACCCCAGGGCTGCCTGCCAGAGTGCTAAGTTGTCCCTGAGCAGCTGCATGATGGCAAAGCTGTCCTTGTACCTTCGATGTAACGAAGCTTTCCTAAAGTTTTATACGGTTTGCTGTACGGTCCTATAATGTCTTGTAGGGCTTTAGAGGGGTTAATGCCCTAAACCCTAAACCCCTAGACCCTAAACCCTACTATGGGTCTTATGTGTGGCTCAGAAAACACTGGTGCCTCAGGTTCCACAAGGGCTCTATAACCGGGCCCATTATACTCTAATTAATAAGGAACCCCCAAAATAGTATTGGTAATTATTTAAGCCCCTATAGTACCCCTTAGGTCACGTAAGGGCTGTGTAAGGGCTCCGCAGGGATCTATTTTAAGGCCTTCCCATAGTGATCGTATGATCTCGGGTTCTATACTGGGTTCCACTATTGCCTGCGACCCCTATCTGTATAGGTTCACGGAGCTTAGAACAATAACAACATTCACTTAAGGCGTGCTTGAATGTTTTGGGCTGGAGACTTTGCCCTAAAGCCTAGCCTAGCCTAAACCCTAAACACTAAACCCTAAACCCTAAACCTTAAACCTAGGATCAGGGTCTCCAGCAGATCGGACTTTGCATGGTGAATTTTGAGCTTTTGCAACCCCTGCAGGCTGCATTGCAGGAGAAAGCACGACCTTCTGAGCAGCGTCGCTGAGGAGCGTCTGGGCCAGACTCTCTGCACTGCTCCTCGGTTCGCCCAACACCTCCAAATAGGAATCTGAGCCACGCCAAGTCCCAAGTCGGCGCACAACTTCAAAAGGGAGCGACTGACTCTCTGTGGGACAACGCCAACTGTAGCTGTGGGCAGTAGTCAAGGAGGATGGGAAGCTCGAGAGCAGCAGAGGACGTACCCGTTCAGCGTCCCGTGCAGTCCTTTCCCAGGGCTGATCGACGCCGGAGCCCTGGTAGGCCCCTTGCAACGCCCTGACAGGCAACCCTTAAACCCATTCTCGGAAAGCAGTCCCTGAACCCTAAACTCAGGAACCCTGAAAGTATGTAGAATAATGGCCTTTTATAGGTTTGGGCCATAATTTTACCTACTTTGGGGGGTCTAGGAACTCAGGAACCCTGAAAGCAGCGCACAAAGGATCCTCAGAAAGGAACCCTCAAAGCAGCCCGTAGAGGATCCTTATGAACGAACCTCGGCTAGAACCACCCTTGGAGGAAGCCCTTACGGGACCCTTAGAGAAATCCATAGATAGATAGATAGATAGAGAGATAGATAGTAGACAGATAGACTTAGATAGACTTAGACAGACGTAGGTAGATAGATAGATAGATAGACTTAGATAGATAGATAGAAAGATAGACCGATAGGTAGATACAGGACCCTTTAATTTGAAGGAACACTTCCAGAGACCAATACAGCAACCTGCCAAGGGCCCGTAGAGAGTCCTGATAGGTAACCCTTACGGGAACCCTTAGAGAAGCCCTTAACCGTAAACCCTGCAAACCCTAATGTAGGAACCTGATTAAGAAATCCTGGGCCTATAACCCCAAACTAGTAGAATTCCTATTAGGAACCCTAATAAAGGCCCGAGGTCTCTTAATCAGGTTCCTACGTTAAAGCCCTATAGGCCCTAAACTGAACACCCTAAATCCTAAACCCGACACATTCAACCCCTAAACCCTAGACTGTAAACCCTAAACCCTAATTCGAGTACCCCTACACCCCTTATAGTATGCCTATCGTATTATCGTACCCCTCAAGGGGAAAACCTTCGAACCCTAAACCCTAAACCCTCAAGGGGAAATCAAGGGGGAAGCCTTCGAAACCTCGGGTTTGACTGCATTTTTGGGCACTGCTCCGCGTCCAGCGAGTCTAGGTCGGTCATGGCATTGTCAAATGCTTCCTGCACGAAGGCTCTAAAGGAGTTTAGGGTTTGGGGCTGTAAGTTTTGGATGTAGGGGGATTTGGGCTTGGTTTTCGGGTTTAGGTTTGAAGGATCTATAAGGGCCTTGTCAATCAATCTATTTACAGGCTCTGAAAGGTCTCTGTAAAGGCTCTGCAAGGGTTCCACAAGGGTTCTCTAAGGTTTGTAAAATCCGCTACAAATTCGTCCTTCACGGCTCAGGGTCGAGGGTATAAGCCTAAGCCCTAAACCCAAAACCCCAAACACTAAACCCTGCATTGGGACCTCGGGCTTAATTCAGGCAGTTATGGTAAGGCATAGCCACAAAAGAAAACGCCCTTCTGATATTGAAGGCCGCCCCAGATTCGGATTGTAACGTGAGGCTTCTGGTGCTAGCATGAAAACATAAATAAGTTGGTAAGACCCCACCTGCCCTTACAACAGCGAGGCGCCTTGGCAAGGGCGCATGCCTTGTCGGTGTACTTGTAGACCTGCCGAGACAAGTTTTTGGCTTAGTAAACTAGGGACTACAAGTACTATTATGAATTCTTCCGACCCCTATTTTAGAAAGGTTGTGCGAAGACTCTTTGGCTTTCCAGTCCCAGGGCTGTGGCTTCTGAGGTCAGGATTCCTGCAAGAGTTACTACGGTGTGCCTTGATAGGGAGAGGCGGGATTGCCCTGAAAATTATAAACCCTGCGAAATCACCAGTATGAAACTCTGCAAAACCTTAAGGGCTTCGGTTCCGCAAAGTTCATAGATGCCAAGCATAACTGTCGAGGGGCACCGGGTTCCAAATTCAATCTTCAGCCCCGCCTCTCGGGCCTCAAGAACCCATTCCTGAATAGATCGGCTACCAAACGGACCAGAAGTATCCCGAAATGATGAACAACTTTTGTTGAACCCTGAACCTGTGCCGCCAATGCATCAGCCCGCCTGAAAACATGTTGTACCCAAAGCCCTACTCTAGCTCTAGCTGTTCGGGCCACACTTTGCCAAGCGAAAACCTCCTCAACCGTCAAACCTGAGAAGTCACGCTCCACGAGGGAATCTTTTCCCAGCGGCTTCTCGAGTCAGGGCGATGGTCATGCAAAGGGCAAGTCGGAGCCACTGTCAGGCGGAACCGCAGCTGCAGATGAAAAGTTGTGGATTTCCTTCTCCAACCCTCAACTAAACCCTGAGCCCTAAACCCTAAACGGCCCTAAACCCGAACCCCAAAGCGCTCTTAAACGTCATCTTGCTGTCGCCAGTGCGCAAATTTGGGGGAATATCCGAGAGTCTACGGCGCTCAACAAATCTCCACAAAAACCACGGTACTTATGAGGAAGGATCAGGAAGACATATACAAGCACCCCCAGTAAACCCCAGAACCCCGAACTCGAAACCCTCCGCTTTATGATGAAGGCTTTAGGGTCTCGGATTTCGGAGTTGGGATTTCACGGGTTCCGTTAAGGGCTGCTTTAAAGGGCTCTTAACGCGTTCTGTTGAGGCTTCTAGAAGGCTGTATACGGGCGCTGTAGTTAAAGCCTTAGTTCACTCTGCGCATAGCTTGATTTGGAATGCATGGCTGTTGTCGTAGTAGCGACTCGACGAATATGCGGAGCTTGGACCGAAAGCTGGCACGTGGTTCGATGGATCCTGGGACACTGCACTCTCAGACGAGAAGCGTATGTAATTACTTTCAGGTAGCAGTTGCGCTCAGGAGATTTGGGAACAATCTGCCAGTCAGTGACCAAGCAGACATCCCGGAAGGAAACCACACGTTGTTCCCGGTGGCTTTGCGAATGTGGCCGCTTTTTAGGTCCCGGGGTTTAGTGGTGGATTCCACATTCAAGGGGCTGGGCTAAGAGCGCTGAGGCTGTAGACCCGGAAACACTCCTTAAGGCCTCAGGGCTAACCCTACACCCTTGTGCTGATCACCTATCCTGACATGGGCTGCAGACCTGAGTTGGTCGACACAGGTGGTCGCGCCTTCGACGTCTCTGGGTGAGATCTTCTTCGAAACTTTGGACGCTTTTGTGTGGGTAGTATTCAACCAATAGTTACATTCCTTCTAATCCCTCTAGCTTTTTTAACCATCGTATCCTCAGAACACTGGGACTTGACTATGAAGGCCCCTATATCTCTCCTGAGGTTTGGGCTGTAGGGTTTGGGGAGTTCGTCCCCAGGGTTGCAGGAGGTTTGAATGCTCGCTTGCGGAGAGATGGGAGTTTCCGAAAATGGAGGACCCTAATATAGTACCCGAAATAGTAGGATCCTTGTTATAAGGACCCCAAAATAAGGTACCCCCAATTTTCGGAAACTTTAAACTTTAAACCCTAAACCCCTTGTAGATCCCTTTAAGGAACCCTTATAGATCCCGGTGAGGTAAAGGGTTAGGGTTAACTGCTTTAGGGGTTGAAGGTTCAAGGTCATAGGGTTGATTCGGATCAAAGATTGCAGTGTGATTCTAGGAGCTGGTGTAACTGGGCTTTGAAGTAACCAGGGAGAAAAAAGTATAGACTTTTATTTCATCTTGGTTCCTTAAAGGAACAGGTACCAAAAAAAAGTATTCAAGTATGGTACTCCAGAACCCAGGTAAGTCGCCAGCCCCAAACACATCAAACCAACTCCAGGCCAGAATGCTGAACCCTTTCGAAGCTCCCCAAGTTTAGATGTCTCCCATCAAGAGACAGAGCAAAACTACTGACTGCTCCTACGTAACAAAAGGAAGCGCAGTAGCAACTAGCGTCCCTAAACCCCCAAAGCAGCAATAGGCGGCACTAAATGCAAGGACCCTAAACCCTAAATTAGGCCCTAAACCGCCCTTACTATGGCACCCTCAAGGGAACACCGGAACGACATACCCTACTTATTGAAAAATGGTGAACTGAATATGCTTTCGGCAAGGACACAAACAGAAGCCAAAGGGCTTTGGGTTTCAGGCTTTAGGATTGCTGGCTTAGGGAGAAAGACATTGAACAGCATGAACATCCAAAGAAAAATCAACTTGGATAACAGTCATCAATTGATGCCTCATGATTCTTCGGGCCTTCACCTTGAGAGCTGAGGGGTTTAGAGGTTTCGGGTTTAGGGCGTAAGGCTTGAGGGGTTCGGGACTTTCGGGGTTTAGCGTCCCCTGAACCCTACATGTGAGGTCAGAGCGAGGGCTGCTTGTAGCGAAGCCGTCGGCGCTTGCATAAAGCATGCTGCAGACCTGCTGCAGGGCTTTAGGATGCAGTGTTTGGTACTTGGGGCTGTGGGATTTACAGTATCGAGTTTTCGGATCTCAAGGATCGGGGATGCAGCGAACCCCTCAAGTCCAAAACCGTAGTAGTTGAACCCGAAACCGCTTCAGGTCGAAGCCTCTGAACGCGTACAACTACCGTTTAGCTTCATGGGACTCGTAAAGAAGACCCGCGCAGCTTCAAATTTCGAGTCCCAAAGCAACCCTGGGAGCTCCCCAGCCCACCCCACAAAGGCCCTTTTAAGTTTAGGGTATAGGGTTTATAGGGTTTAGGGTTACTTTTGAAACATGTACTATGCCGGGCTGGGCCCAAACGCTGAAGCGCAGCTAGCATTGTAACAACAAAACCTCCCAAATCCGACACCCCCTAGCCTAAACCCTGCACCTAAACCCTAACTCCAGGAGTAGCCCCCAAGACTACTTAAAGGATCATGGGACTGAGTAAGTAGGTTATAATTGGGGTTATAAGTCCCCTAAGTGGGGTTATCCTAATTATAACCTACTTATAACCCTACGTACTAAGTCCCATGAGCCTTTAAGTACTGCATGAGCCCAAAAAGCGCAGCAGCACAACTGGCAACCCAGAACGTGCACCGCAACATGTAACGGACCTGACTCGAGAAAAGGATTCTTAAAGGCGGAACCTAAACCCTAAACCCTAAACCCTAACCCTAACCTAAACCCCAAACCCTAAACCCTAAAGTTAAAGGCGGAAAACCCTAAACCCTCAAGGCGGAAGCACGAGTCTCGGGAGGAGGACACGCGCGGGACCCTGCCAGGAAGACGCCTGGGGAAGAACTCCGAAGCCTTCACCCCGAACCCTAAACCCTAAACCCTGAACCCTAAACCCTAAACCCTAAACAAACCCTAAACCCTAAACCCTAAACCTAAACTTTCATAATCCCCGTGCCCCCCATCAAACCCGCTGAAAAGATGTCAAAACATATGCGTACACACACACACTATTAACTATTCTTGCGGCTCTTCTTGTTCATACTCTTACGTCATACGATGACTACAATATTTGCGATTCTTAAGATTGCCATTCTAACTTTGTTACATTTGTTTATGACACACCCTAAACCCTAAACCCTAAACCCTTAACAAAACCATCGAAACCTCGCCTGGCCGGGAAAGCTTCGGGTCCTCTCTGAGCGCTGCAAAAGCGCAGGGGCTCGGGGTGTCAGGGGTCTTTTTGGGGGTTCGGCTGAGGGTTCAGGGCTTAGGGTTTAGGGTTTGGGGTTTAGGGTTTAGGGTTTAGGGTTTAGGGGTATTTAAAAGGGGCTCGTTTGAGGGTACTATAAGGATTTCCTTCCAGGGTTCTGCACAGGATTTGGGGGGTTTGAGTTTGGGGTTTTTGGGGTTTGGGGCTTGCAGGATGGTTTTGTCAGACTTGATGGGGTTCGTTGGCTCAAACCCGAAACCCCTAACCCCTAGACCCTAAGCCCTAAACTAAAGCCCTAGGCCCTAAACCCTAAATCCTAAAGCCCTAAACCCAAAGCCCTAGGCCCTAAACCCTAAACTAAACCCCGGGAAACCTCCGTAAGTCGCCCTTCCACAGCGCTGCAATCACCGCCGTGAGCAGCGCTGCCCCAAGCGACCACAGTACCTGGCTCTAAGGTTAGAAGTATGGGTCCTTAGCCCTTTTAAGGGACCTTAAAGGGTACAAGTAGGGTATATATTCGGTATATAACGATCCCAGGCTTAAGGGCCCATACTAGGGGCCCATGGTTTCATCCTAAGACTGGCGGCTCGAGGCTCTGGGGCCTCGGGGCTGAAACAGGGTTCAGGGTTTAGGGTTTAAGGGTTTAGGATTTAGAGGGTTTAGGGTTTAGGCTTTTAGGGTTTAGGGGCTTTGGGGGTTTAGGGTTTAGGGCTTTAGGGTTTCGGGGCGTTGGGGGTTTAGGGTTTAGGATCCTTAAAACTTAGAGTGGGGTTTTGGAGTATACTTCACGATAATCATACTCAGGAGCCCCATAAGGAACCCTATTCACATTCCCAATAATGCAGGGGCCTTCACAATTAGAATAGGGCTTTGGGGGGCTCCTTATTATAACTATAGTATAATATACCCCTACACCCTGC
The DNA here is from genome assembly GCA_003297005.1 of Symbiodinium sp. clade A Y106. Taxonomy (NCBI): domain Eukaryota; class Dinophyceae; order Suessiales; family Symbiodiniaceae; genus Symbiodinium; species Symbiodinium sp. clade A. The sequence continues at coordinate 246,804 of BGNK01000428.1, forward strand.
AAAACCCACCAGCTGAAACCCCAAACTCCAGGGCTTCCGGGTTCGAGTTGTATGGTCTCGTAGCAATCGCCGTGGGGAAGGGATTCCCACTTCATTTTTTCGAGGATTCTCTATACAAGCCTTAGTATCTACTATAGGGGCCTTAATAACTAGAATAGGGTTTGGGGGTACGTTATACCATAACTATAGTAAGGCCCCCCAAAAACCCTATTCTACTTAGTAAGGCCCCTACATTAGGATCCTTGAAACCGCAAGCAATTCTGGGCTCAGCAAGGGACATCTGCTTATGTCCACGAGACTTAAGACTTGCGCTCAAGAGGCGATTTTAGGGCTTAGAGCTGAGGGAGCCTAAACCCCAAACCCCAAAACCCTAAACCCTAAGCCCTAAAACCCCAAACCCCAAAGCCCCAAACCCTAAAACCCTAAACCCTAAGCCCTAAAACCCCAAACCCCAAAACCCCAAACCCTAAAACCCTAAGCCCCCTTTGGGTTTAGAGCTGAGGTTCCCCCAAACCCCAAAACCGCGGAGCTCCTAGAGAACCCTTAATGGGACCGTGGTTTAGGGTTTAGGGTTTAGGGTTTAGGGGGTTTAGGGTTTAGGGCTTAGGGTTTAGGGTTTAGGGTTTAGGGTTTAGGGACCGTGGGAATATAGGGGCCTTGATAATGAGAATAGGGTTCCTAAAAAGGGTTCCGTTTAAAGGGGTCTAGAAGGATTACTATAAGGGCTACTATGAGGCTTTAGAGTACGGGCCTTAATGATCACTTAAAGGGGTCTAGAAGGATTACTATAAGGGTTTAGAGTAGGGGTTTTGACAATGAGAATAGGGTTTTGGGGCACATTTTTCTATAACTATAAACTATACAAAGGAACCCCCAAAAACGGTATAGGTAATTATTAAGACCCCTAGTAAAGAAACCTAAAGCTAGCTGCACTTCAGGGTGCCGTCGGCACAGATGGCAGCGAAAGCCCCGGCAGTGGCCCGGATGTGTTGGACGTTCTTCCTTGGCCAGTTGAGTCGTTGTCAGGTTTAGGTTTCTGGATTTATGCAGATAGGGTTTAGGGTTTAAGGTTTAGGGGCTTTGGGGCTTTAGGGTTTAGGGGCTTTGGGGGTTTAGGGTTTAGGGGCTTTGGGGGTTTAGGGTTTAGGGTTTAGGGTTTAGGGAAGGCACTTGGGGTTAGGGAAGTCTGGGTTTTCCATGTAGTAAGGAAGGAAATCAACGGAAGAAAGGAATGATCGTAGCGTAGTCTTCATAGTAGAACATCGCAAACCTACTTCGCCAGTAACCAAAGGAAGTAACAAAATAAGTACAAGCTATTAGGGCGTCCAAAAATATACACCCTCATAATGAAGCCCAATAAGGTAGGGATATACCTATAACCTGCTTATGCTTATGTCCCTGTGGGGTCCAGAAGCTATAAGAGACTCTGACAGGGCTATGTAACATGTAGGTTGGGTATGAGAGGACACAGACAAAGTACTCTAGTCTAGTCAGTCTTCCCCAAATCCTATTCTAATTTGTACGTCGCCTATCATCCACCCCTCTCAAACCCCATAGAACCCCTACAGAATTTAAAAAACTCCAATAGGGCACCGCAAAACATTAAATTTCCGTATAAACAAAACATTGCAAAGCCATGATAAAGCAACCCTAAACCCTAAACCCCAAAGCCCCTAAACCCTAAAAGCCTAAACCCTAAACCCTAAACCCCATTCTACGTCTTCAGGCCAAGATGGATCAGAAAAGTGGCAGCTTCTCTCGCACCAGGCTCCCATCGCCTCCATAGTCCTCGCGGAAGCTTCGCGCAAGGTTCGCGGGAATAGTGCTAGAATAGGGTTTGGGGGTTTAGGGTTTAGGGTACCCAATAACTAGAATAGGGTTTGGGGGTTTAGGGTTTAGGGTTTAGGGTACTCCATAACTAGAATAGGGTTTGGGGGGTATATTATACCATGAAAGTGATAAGGAACCCCCAAACCCTATTCTAATTATTACGGCCCCTACATTATTGTAAGGGTACTAGAAGGATACTCTGAGGGCAGTGTAAAGGTGCTGCTGGAGTACTATAAGGGTACAATAGTGGTACTGTAAGGGTGCTGTCAGGGTACCATAACGCTACTGTAACGCACTTATCTGGGTGCTGTAAAGGGTACTATAAGGGTACTATGGAGTAATGTGAGGCTACTATAATGATACTGTTGGGTTTGCTATACCCCCCTTAGAACCATAATAAAAATATTATTTTAAAATATCCTCTTGGGCTTATATGAACAAAAATATAAAAAAAAATAATAATTCCTAAGGAGACTATAGTTTGGATTCAGGGCTTCCGGGCTTTGCGTTCGGATCATGGGTTCAGACACAGGCGCAGGTGAAGGATCACGGGACCCAGGGTTGAGGGTCAGGGGGTGTAATGTAGGGCGGGTCCCTTTTCTGGCCAGGCTTTACAAACCGCACGAACACAACCCTCACGATGCTATCTGAGGCCAGGCGGCCTAATCCCCGACCGCAAACGCCGCAAACCCTCCCCATGCGGATCCGGCAGCCCACGCATCTTCACCGAGCCATCGACAAGTACCGTAGCAACGGCACCTGCGATTCTCCAGCAAGCTGTGGTTTAGTTCAATTAGGATTTAGGGTTCGGGGTTCAGAGTTGTTTAGGGCCCATATTTGGGGCTTAGGATTGGGCACTAAGGCGTCCTGGCATACCTTGCTTTTCTCGGAAGCGCCAGTAGTGGCTATCTTCAGAGCTTGGTAGAAACTCTGTGAACTCGCCGGTGTGGGGTAGGAAGCAACAGCAGACTCCCCAGGCCCAGGAAGTTGCCTGCGTCTCAAAGACGGTCCTCACTGCGTTCGCGGCCGCTGGAAAGAGTAGGACATGGAGCAGATGATACATGGGGGTTGATCAAAATTATAAGCCCCTTTTGGTCCCCTAGACTATAAGGAATATACTATAATACAGACCCCAAAAGGGCCCATAATTTTGATCAACCCCCACATGGATGAAAGGAGGATCCGATGGATTTCACTCGCTACGTCTGAGAGCCAGGGCCGGTCAAATTTCTGGATAGAGGGCGTAGGGTCACTACAAACCCTCAGCGTCCCTAAACCCCATATTAAACTTTTGGCTTTTGTGGGCTTCGGGCTTTCGTGTGCATCTCGGAATCAGGTCTGGGCATCAAACTGGCTTAGATTCTCTGCGTTCTCCGGCCCCTTGGCAATTGTTTGCTGCCTCCTCTTCTTCAACGGCTCAGGATTTTCGGCCACTATCATTCTTACGCTTCTTCCTTTTTGTTGTTCTTCTTGCAAGTATTTTTGTCATGGCCTTTTGTTGCTTTACTACTGTTCTCATTGTAATTGCTACAAGGAGTTTAGGGGGAATCCTACCCTGTCAGGGCTGGAGTTCCTTCTGGGATCTCGACTTTCCTAGACAAAAAACGCAGCGATTCTATACACCATGGGCCATAGAATGTGCTATAAACTATGCACTATCACGATGGTATACGCTGTACTCTATATTTTCCTTACACTACACTCTATACCATGCACTATACACTATGCATTACACTATACACGGCACTATACACTACACTACACTACACTACACTGCATTTTACTGTGCTGTACCATACTATACTCGACCATACCACAATAGTATTCTGCACGATGCTTGATTATACCATACTACACTGCACTATACTATACTATACTATACTATACTATACTATACTATACTATACTAGACTATATTATACTATACTGTTCTAGACTATACTATACTAGTCGATACTGTACTATACTATTCTATACTATACTGCACTATACAATACTATACTTTTCCATGCTATACTGTTCTATACTATACTGTGATGTAGGGACTTCCTACATCCGGATTAGAGCCTCCCGGCCTCAGGGATTTCAAGATTTTGGGTGCTTGGGGTTTTGTGGTTGCTTTGTTTAATGTAAGGGCCTATATAATTACCTATACTATTTTGGGTGGTTCCTTATTGCAATTATAGCATAATGGGCCCCAAAACCCAAACCTAATTATAAAGGCCCCTGTATTAAACTAACTGTTTCTTAGGATTTAACGCTTCATGCAGCGCAGGAGGGGATCTGTTCGGGTCTTGCAGGGTTTTCTGCGGAGTTTCGGGGTCTGCCCCAGGCCCTCCGAGCCTTTGCTTGCGACTTGTAGCTCCTGTAGGCAATCCAGATCTGCCTGCGCGACGTAGGTGTGCTGGCCGAATGCCTCAGGCATCCACACATTCCGAAAATCTGAACTCTAAACATGCGTCTTGTTCGGAACTTCACGTCATCAGGTGAAATCACGATTACACAACTGTATATAGTAAAAAGCCATGCTTTCCTCATTACACATGAAAACGTCGGGCTCCACCGTATGGTAATCCTTAAGAACCCCCCAAAGGAATCAGACCTCCACTATTTGACCTCCATAAACCTTAAACTTTCTTAAACTCTGATACCCTAAAGCTTTTAGGGTTTCGGGTTTAGGGTTTTTAGACTGCATCAGAGACTCCCGGTCCCCCCAGATCACCACGGAATCGTCCTGTCGAACAGCAGCAAAGAGCGCAACAGAGTCCACCACGCGGATCTCCTCTGCTTCTTATCAGTTAGGGTTTAGGGTTTAGAGTTTAGGGTTTAGGGTTTGGAGTCCACCTAAGTCATCCTAAGTCCACCTCCGGAAATCTCGCGCTCTGTGTGTATAAGGCTGCAGTGTTTTGCTTGCTTCTCTTGGCTTGGGGGAGGAGCTTCGGGGTTCGGCGGGGCTCAAGGGGTTCGGGCTTCGAGACTTCCGATACAGTATATACTGTACAATATAATATATATATGTATATAGATATATATATATATGGGAGACGCTCCTTTGGGGTATATTTGACGCTCTGTTTGGTCTGTTTATTTGATTATTTTAATTATTTTAATTATTTTGTGGCCCCGCGAATTGAAATAATTAAAATAATTAAAATAATTA
>BGNK01000429.1:0-11704 GCA_003297005.1 Symbiodinium sp. clade A Y106
CCTTTTGCGACGCGCGAAAGGGCTGAAAGGATCTTCGTGTCTAGGGTCAAGAACTTACCAGTTTCCCTAAGGTGTTCCATAGAAGCAGTTCGATCATACACTTCTTGTACCCACTTAAAAGGCCTCGTCAGGTTTATCTGATGCCGCCCGGACTGCTTCGCGTACAGAAATCTTCCAACTTCTGTAGGTTTCAGGATTGGGGAAGTCGGGCAGCTTCACTGTCTCGGCCTCTTTCGNGGTAGCTTCTTTGGGTTTGCTTGGCTCATTAGCCTCACTCTGTTCAGCAGTGGACCCCTCAGCCTCGGGAGCCTTGTCCTCAACTGGATCCCCAATTTCAAACTTCTGAGTTCTCCCCAAAATGTTCCAAAGCTCCTGTGGGATTTCCCTGGGATTAGGGAGAGTAGGAACCCATGGGTGACCCGGACCCTGAACGCCCGACGCTGAGGCACCACCTTGCGGTGGGCTTGATGGCTTTGCAGAGCTCTNCATGGGTGACCCGGACCCTGAACGCCCGACGCTGAGGCACCACCTTGCGGTGGGCTTGATGGCTTTGCAGAGCTCTCACCAGGATCAACCCCAATCACCGGCACGGCACCACCTTGCGGCGGGCTGTTTTGTCCGGTCGTCAAGACAGACCTTAGTGAGTTGACCTCAGCTATAAGCTCGGCATTGCGATCCTCAAGATCAGCGATCAAGTTGTCATACTGCTGCGCCTCAGAGGTAAGNGTAAGATGATAGTGGTATTCATTCTCCTCCCATTGAAGCTTCTCTTCGAATTCTTCGCCTAAGAACCTGATCATTTGTGCCCGATTCTGATCAAATGAGGTGCGCAGCTCGATTCGTTCATGTTCGTGCTGTCTGTTTTCGGCTGCGAGTGTGCGTGCTAGCATCTGCGCCTCGGAACATTGTGCACCAAGCTGTCTGGCCGCTACTCTTTCTTCACGGCATTCCCTATCTGAGTGTGCTAGCTGTGCCTGAAGTGTTAGCGCCGTTCTTGATTCAGCCTCGGCAATCTGTCGGAATACCTTGTTCTCGCTGTTCAACTGCCCCACCAGAACCTCAGTGGATTGCCTGATGAAGGAAAGCTGTTGGCGATGGGCTTCATCCGCAGATGCTTCTAACCGGGATATGTACGATGACGCTTCGGAGTAGACATTGTCAAGCACGAATGCGTGTCGTCGTTCCGCTTGGAGCTCGAGGGCCTCTTGTATCCTCGGGTCCTGTAGGAAGATGTTGACTTGTCTGTTTTCTTGTAGNGCTTCACTCCGTTGACCTTCGCTATCGCCGGTGGCTGCGTAGAACGGGACAATGTCCATAGCTTCTAGCTACCTACGGCTGATAACCTGAAGTTTCACAGGTTACAGCTAGGCACGTTATCTAGACCGCTAAGTCAACCTGTGCAGGAAGAGCCTTTTGTCCTGCTTGGGACTTCATGCCGCGGTGAACGCAACGGTAATGCAACTGCTAAGGACAACTNGTCAACCTGTGCAGGAAGAGCCTTTTGTCCTGCTTGGGACTTCATGCCGCGGTGAACGCAACGGTAATGCAACTGCTAAGGACAACTAGAATACATCTGGAGGCAGGGTAAAATCTACAGAAATGACCATAAACCTGGACCTGGACCTATATCTATCTACTGATATACGTGCTGGTCGCGTGCGATTATCTATCCTATCTATGTAACTATCTATAGTGGGGAGTGTGTATAAATATGCCCATCTAGTCTCTGGTTCGAGAGTCGGAGTTTGTAAGATTTCAGTGCTTAATCACAGCAGAATACCACAACGCTACAAGCACGTCTATATCTGTATATCCATATATGTACACCTATAAACCACACCGCGAGAGAGAGGGAGAGAGAGAGAGAGAGTTATGTAACTATATACATGTGTGCGAGCACGCGTGTGAGTTTGTTCTGCTGCCTCTTGCTGCCGCAACTCGGAGGACATACTCAAACAGAGCTGGGTAGAGCCGCTGTGGCCCACAATGAGTTGCTGCCCGAGCATCTTTTCGCCTCGTGCTCAAAGACGTTGACTTTGCGGGATCTCAGGAGAAACGGCTCCTGGAAGCAAAACGAGTTTCGAGACGCAAGAATTGCATGCAGGCTCTGCCCCTTATTTTGGCATCTCCCAACAGGCCACACGATGGAAAGCGTCCTCGATTCCCACGTCTTCCTTGGTAGATTGTCGCCTGTGTTCGGCGATGCGGATTTCGCACTCGAGGAGGCTGAACTGGTCGTTGAGGTAGTCCAGCGACTCGCGGTATGGCTGCTGCAACAACTCCGCGTCGTCCTCACCAGCCGTCCTTGGCTGGGAGCAGCTGGCTTCTAGAATGCATACTGCATTCCTGCAATGGCGAGACAAGAAGGACAGAGTCAGATAGACTCTATGGCGAAGCGAGCTAGACAACTGCAGGTCCCGTGCAACCGAAGCTCTCGGATGCAGTTGCAGTGACCTCCTGACAGCAGGGAACACACAAGGTAGCGCAGCCAGGCAAACACAGTGGCCTTAAAAATGCCTTGCCACGAAAGATCGGTAGAAAAACCCGTGCACAGAAAACCTGTTCTTTCTGCAACGTTAGCTCAGGCCCCTCAACCCTGCAACCGCCCGGCACCTGGCCATCCTGGCCGTCCCCGTTTGGGATCTCCGGGATCAGATCTGCAGGCTCCGGGATCGGAGCTGGAGGAGCATCCGGACTCCGGCGTGGCTCCTCCGGTATAGAATCGCCTGCCAGCACAGGGTTCGCACGTTCAATCATGCTACTGAGTGACTGGGTACGTATCAGGCGGCCAAATTTGACGAGCCCTTCTGAGGAAGGCTGCCAGCTGGACGCAGGAAAGACAGGGGTCAGAATAACTTGTTTCGACTTTGTCTGTGCTGTCTCTCGCTTTTCATATCCTGCTGGAGAAACTGAGACCGAACCGACATCCTCAAAAATGCGATGCTCGGTCGCACAAGGGAACCCGGCTACAGAGCAAACAAGCCTACCAATAAGAAATGATTAACAAAAATACGATGATCAAACCTTCGACCTCGCGTCATGTTCCCGCGAAATCATGTGTTCCCAGGCTGCAGCGAACCCGCTGCGAGAGAATATTCAAGGCCTGATGTTAAGAACACTGGCTGGCACTAGGCAGGCCTCAAGCTCTCCGAGGCAACAGAATTCTCTAAACCGAAAGTAAAGTTCGAACCCAGCTCCGATCCGCATGCCTCTCAGCACAGCATCGATGACCGTAGAGCTTAGCTTCAGGCGTTGCTCGGTGTTGAGCTCCTGCGCCCCATCTAGCAATCAGCCTGTTGCTGACCCTGAAGCACTGAAACATGTTCAAGCCCACACCGCCCGCCACAGTAAAACACAATGAGCCCCCAGCCCCTGAAGCCACAAATGCTCCGGCAGCAAACTTGCTTGTCTTCCAAGAGAAAGATGGCATATGATTCAACATGGCGCAACGTCCTGGAACGGAGGTCTAGGTTCTAAACCTTGTCTGTCATTCCATTGGATTCGGCCGTGATTCGACTTTGATTTGGCTGTGACGTGGGAACGCACCTCCAACGTCTTTCCATGATGCCAGGAGGTTGTGGGATCTGTTAATCTCGAACCTTAAGCCTAAGAGCGATAAATCTCATTGAAATCTAACGTAAGAAAGTCCTGAACATGGACATACGTATCTGTGCATAGGCTTGTGTGTTGTGTGCGCGTGTGGGTTCGGAAGGGTGTGTGTATATTGGTAGAATATGGTTAGAGTATGAGTATGAGTAGTGAAAGCAACGATTATCAGGTCCTTGCCCATCAGCGCATGCACCGCCTCAGGCGAGACCGTGGGCTCCTTCGACTCGCCATAGCCACCATCCTGCCAACCGGATAGGGGGCAATTTATACGTGCATACAAGTACACATATACATACAAATGCACATAGAAACATACGTACATACATACATACATACATACATACGTAAATGAAGGCATGCATACATACATACATACTTACGCACACAGACAGACAGACAGACAGACGGACATGCATGCACACCATGAAACTGTGCATGCTTTACAAAATGTGTAGGCATGCATCTGAACATTACGTGTATTTATTCTAGTTTTCTTTAGTTATCTGTTCATGCATTTATACATGCATACATACGTTCATTCATGCATACACACCTCCCGCCCTTATAACGCACGCGAACAACCGAACAACTCGGAAACATTCGGAAACTCTAGATGGGCTGTGTCTGCCAGGGTGCTTCAATGCAAATGTCATTGACTTGGATGTGACAGCACGCGCACATTAACCCTGCTCATGATTTCAATGGTGAATGTAAAGTGAAAACGCGGGGACACCCAGAGCCTGGATACGGACAATGCCCTCGTTAATGTGCTGCCTCTTCTCCTGTAGAAAGTCCTTCAAGCAAAGTCAGCATGATAGTGACAGGCTGCAATCAGCACAGCGACCAAACGGCTGCATTCAGGCCCTCGCTGTCCTGCACGTCCAGCCGCGAATTTCGACAAAGGCTACACAAAGGCGAGTTCCCATCTGACAAGTTGCCGCAATGGTCGCCAAGGAAGCGACAAACAACCCGACTCCGCGCACACTCGCGGATGACCTTGTGTTGCTGGGCTGTGGCCACAGGCACCTAGCTAGCTTATGCAAGCGGCTTCGAAACGCTCGGGGCCTCACCAGAAGTCGTAACAACTCGGCCTCACTGTCCTTCAGCCCGTAGCGACGCTCCACTTGGACTCCGCGAGGTGTCTGTGCCTGAGCAAGAATTCGGGGCAAAGGCAAGTGGCGACAGGGACAGGGCCAGTTCATGCAAATGCCCGGTTGCCCTCCTCAGCGAGTAGCACGTGAAGTCTGTCTCAAGGAAAGCTTCAAGGACTCAGAGCAAAAGCAGAAGCTGAGTCGGACAGTTTGGAAGCAACACCAACAGTAGAGTGACCCACCCGCATTGCAGGGGGCTGGATAGTTCTAATTACACAGCTAGTTACATGACGCCATCTGGACAGTTGAGGGACCCCGTTGCCCACACACCAACATTGCAAAAGTTCGTTGCACGGATCCCAACTGTGAACCGACTTGGAAGCGGAAGCCCGAACTTAAACCCGGATCCGTGAACCTGATGTCAGAACTTATGTCTATTCACTGCAGTATACATGGCCGCGAGTACTTATATACGTGATGTACATACATACCCACGTACATACGTACATGTATACACAGAGACATCCCACAGAGACATCCATCCAACCAACCATCCACCCACCCACCCGCCCGGCCGCCTGGAGCTCACAGGGAGACAGACAGACAGACAAGCAGAAAGTGTGTGCTGGTGCGCAGACACGTAGGCGCATCTATCTCTTCACGCACGCGTTTGCTCACTTAATTTTGGGTTGTGTTGTATTTATTTGCCTATCCGCTTGTGCTTAATTACCTTACCTATGGATTTAGTACAAGTAGTTGTTGCATTCGCCTGTACTGATGCCACAGCCGTATGTATATGTGTATTTATGGCGGCTATATACTTTACAGCGATAAAATGTGTACGTGCATAATATACATATACATATGCGTAGGCATACATAAACCCATACAAATGCAATCAGTTCTATGCATACTGGTATATTTGTTCGTCCATATGCGTACGCATGTGTTTTTTTGTGCATGGCCTTGCATGTGCGCATGTATGCATACAGCTGCACACATGCACACATAAAATGTGTGTGTATCCACATGTAACGTAACTTCGGGCACCAGGGGGCCGATTTCGCCAACCGTGGCTCGGTGGTCTGCTCGAACGACTTGAGGAGTCGGTCCATAATCTCTACCTGCGGTGAGGGAGGTTGGTTTCGGGTTTAGGAATCACGTCGAGACTATGTTATACTTCGTTCTCTGGAGAACTGCGTAGGTTGTCAGGGAACTCTGAAACGCAAGGAAAGCTAGGCTAGACCAACAAGAACCATTGTACCAGCAGAAGCGATAGCAGGCAGCAGAAGGACGTTTGACGATATCAACAACAACTCACGCAGAAGCACGTTTGCACTATTTCACGCTGACATGTTTGACTCTGCACCTCCACTTCCCACAGTCTAAGGTCCACCTCAATCAGATGTGCTGCTCTTTCTGACTTTCGCTGTCCCATGCCGCCCCGAGCCCTGCATCTTTGTCAACTTTCCAGGTACCCGTCCCCGCCTTTCGCCACGACTCGTCCGAGGCTTCACCTGCGCAGGCACTCGGAGCATCGACAATTGCCTCGACAGCTTGCAGGGTTTCGATTCTGCTCCTGCTCTGGCTCTTGCTACCTGCAACTGTCCAAGCTCCTGAAGCGCAGACCGAACTCCCAGTCTTGCGAGCTGGCTGCTGCCGCATGTAGCCAATCGGGCTGAACTTGTCCGCTAGCTGCTCTCGTCATATTCGACCATGCATCTTCTCTGGTTTGGCAATGCATGAGTCAGAAGCTGCAAAAAAGCCGGCACGGAATCAAGTTGGACAGAAGTAGAGCTGGCGCTGAAGGATAAGACCCCACAGCCCCGTGCTGCGAAAGGAAAAACAGCTGTCAGGGCTCCAACCAAAATGGCATTCCTGGCTATTGGCTGTTCGGTGACCTAGGGGCTTAGTTGTAACCACGACAGCTCTCAATGCCAAGGAGTAGTAGAACATCACACATCTCGGTACTGGATCGCCATGCGAACGCAGGCAGCTGTTGGATTCACTGTTACGCCAAATGTTCCTACGGAAATGCGTACTGACATCACTGACATGCTTCACCTCGCAGAACGAGGTGACTGTGTTCCAACCTCTGGAAAAAAAGAGACCGAGGCAGCCTGAACCACGCTCGAAGCGCACCGCCGCAGACTCCAGGCCCTCCTGGGTTCTGTGAAGGTGAAGATCTCTCTCATGGTCTCTCACGATTCTTTGTGTCTCGTTCTCACAATGAGAGCTCTGGATTGCGAGTTGGGAGCCTAAGCGGACGAAGCCAGGAAGTACCCCCGTTCTAGGCATGGTAAGAATGGTTTCGATTTCGCAGTGTTTGCCGCACGTCCTCGAGACGCAGGAGGAGGCAGCGAAGTCCGAAGCGGGCTTCGATGTGTCGCCACCAGGATGCATCGTTGGCGAAGCCGTCCGTGTGCACCAGCTCCTCACTATCCAAATTTGGCCACGGGAGTTTCCGTTGTTTTCGGACTATTTGTTTGGAGCTTCGGCAGTGTACACGCAGCACGACTATGTAAAGCCGAAGCATGAGTTGCTGTCCTCCTCGAACTCGGAGACAACCATCGCCAATTCAGGGCAGGACTTCTCAAGCTCGGCCAGTTGCAGCTGCACTGAGGCCGCATCGTCTCCAGCCTCTGGGACTTTGCTGTCACTTGACGACGGCATCTTACAGCTGTGCCGAAGCCACAAGCAGCAGGGGTCCGGTGCCTTCCCGGGGCCGGGAGCCGGACGTCTTGCTGAGACCTGGCAAAAAGCGCTTCACAAGGCTGCACGGGCACAGATGGAGCTGAGCCCCCCAACATCCCTTCAAAAGCAAGCTGCCGGCCTGCACATGTAGCCTACAGGCAGCCTCATTGTGCATGTCTAAACACATGGTTCTTCTGCCTTATGGGAGCCATTGGCGGGCCGCCAGCTTCGACTCATGGCTGCTGGGGCGAGGCCACAGAAACCCAGGCAGCCAATGTCTCAATTATAGCTCACTGGTGCATTGATGCATGCGAGGACGTTATAAACAGGGCAAACATATGCTTCCCGGATACAGCAACCAAAGGATTTGAATGGCGACTGCATCGTTGCTCGAGCCAGCATCTGCAAGGTGTCTAAAAGGCTTGGGTATCCCAGGACCGGCGACCAGCTCCTGCAAAGACTGCAGCGACTCTCCGCATGTTCCCGTGTGGAAGTCTGCGGCGGCGGCGGGCGGGCCAGGCTGTGCCTCAGAGCCAAGGAATAAAGCTCTACAGAGGTAGATCGTGTCCTGCGATCAAAAGGGCCCTGCCTTTTCCTGCTACCGCAGAGACGACTAGCTCTCATGCAAACAGCCGCTGCAGAAAACGACACTTGCCTTTGGCAGGTCGGACAGCGAGCAGCCTGATTTCTCTCACAGGCACCGCAACATTCACGGTCACTACATAGGCTGGGCTTGCGTTTAAAATTCGAAGACTCGCTTGAAAGTGTGGAAAGTCGTCAAAAGGCATCAGATGGCCACGTTGACGACTGCTAGTACTACTTCGTCAAAGAGGTCCGCGGCCGTGCTGGCTCGGCTGGTCTGCAGAAAGGACTCCATGCGATGCAACATGAGATCTTGGAGACGCGTGTTGAAGTCCTCCACATCTTGGATCTTGTTCAGCACAAACTCCTGCACGAGGACCCGTACTGAGAACCAACCCTCTACGTGTTTGCGTTGTCGTGTCCTTGTCCGCTGGAAACGAAGCTTCGGCACTTCTCACGTCCAGCTGGACCAGCTTATCCAGGCAAACATCCCGCGAGGACGCCGAGTGAATCTTCACAGCCTGCAGGAAAGGCAGAAAGGCCCGGCAAGCCACTACTTGTGCCAAGCACGCGGTGCATTGCCCTAAGAGCGATGTAAACTGACGCCGACTGCTTGCTGAGGCATGTGTAACAGTAAGACCTTTCAATAAGAATATGGACCAAAAAACACCTGGTTCTTTCTGGGAGCCTGTTGCAAGTGCAGCTCGTTCGCTTCCACTAGTTCAGCGACGCACCACACTCGTGTCAGCAGCGCAAAGTCCGTCTCGAGCGCAATCACTTGTTCCAACCGAACCTTCCCACAGAAGGCTTGAAAGACGCTCAACTTCAGGTCCAGTCGACATGGGCGCACTCTGCTCGGGTCACCACTCAAAATGAAGGGGTCAGGGGCTTGCTGATCTAACACTCTAACACCCGCAAGGGGTGCTCCCAAACACAAAAACGGCCCCCCCCCCCCCGGATATACATTTCCCGGCCCGGGGGAATGTATAAACTTTGGTGTTTGGGGGGGTATGCATTTCGGGCCAATTCTGGAAGAAGTTCTCTATCACTTCGCTCACCGGGGTATCCGGTTGCACCTTAAAAGAGGCCTAGGAATCGCAATTATGTTGAATCTTATTATTTATTTTATTCTGGGAATTTCTGTTATTTTTTGTTATGTTGGTAAATTCTGGGTTCTTCCACCCCCCCAGTTCAAGACACATCATCGTCATCATCAGGAGCATCACCATCGTTGCCAACATCACCAGCACCAACTGCAGCTCTACCATCATATTGATCATCAGTATTATACTAACTTCAAATTCGTACTGTAGACGCCAGAATAATTACAAATATGATCCCTTACAGTTCCGCCACAATAGATCCCCACACCCTTTTTCTACTGATTGAGGCTCCGGATCCTGTATCTCTCAAGGACTACTGAAATCAATCTCACATTTCAACAGGACATGTCAGTCAACTCATTGAGGTTCGACGTGAGCACGAAGTCAACGGCAGCACTGTACCCTCCCNACTACTGAAATCAATCTCACATTTCAACAGGACATGTCAGTCAACTCATTGAGGTTCGACGTGAGCACGAAGTCAACGGCAGCACTGTACCCTCCCAATCCAAAACCAACTTTGCCTAGAGAAAACCAAAAAACCAAAAAAAACCATCTTTTGAGACACTATGCGGCCAAACTCCAAAAAAGATGGTGGTTTTGGACAGGAAAACCAACTTTTTCCTAGGAAAAAAATGGTTTTGGACAGGAAAACCAACTTTTTCCTAGGAAAAACATGGTTTTGGGCAGAAAAACCAACTTTTTCCTAGGAAANTTTTGGACAGGAAAACCAACTTTTTCCTAGGAAAAAAATGGTTTTGGACAGGAAAACCAACTTTTTCCTAGGAAAAACATGGTTTTGGGCAGAAAAACCAACTTTTTCCTAGGAAAAACCAAAAAAACCAAAAAAAAAAACATGTTTCGGGAAACTATGCGGCCAAACTCCAAAAAGATTGTTTTTTTGGTTTTCCCTAGGAAAAAATTGGTTTTTCTGCCCAAAACCATCTTTTTCCTAGGAAAAAGTTGGTTTTTCTGCCCAAAACCATCTTTTTCCTAGGAAAAAGTTGGTTTTTCTGTCCAAAACCAATTTTTTCAAATGGTTTTTCTGTCCAAAACCAACTTTTTCCTAGGAAAAAGATGGTTTTGGGCAGAAAAACCAATTTTTTCCTAAGGAAAACCAAAAAAACCATCTTTTTGGAGTTTGGCCGCATAGTTTCCCAAAAGATGGTTTTTTTGGTTTTTTTTGTTTTTCCTAGGAAAAAGTTGGTTTTTCTGCCCAAAACCATGTTTTTCCTAGGAAAAAGTTGGTTTTCCTGTCCAAAACCATTTTTTTCCTAGGAAAAAGTTGGTTTTCCTGTCCAAAANTTTCCTAGGAAAAAGTTGGTTTTTCTGCCCAAAACCATGTTTTTCCTAGGAAAAAGTTGGTTTTCCTGTCCAAAACCATTTTTTTCCTAGGAAAAAGTTGGTTTTCCTGTCCAAAACCATCTTTTTCCTTAGGAAAAAGTTGGTTTTCCCGTCCAAAACCACCTTTTTCCTAGGGAAAACCAAAAAAACCATCTTTTTGGTGTCTGACCGCATAGTGTCTCAAAAGATAGTTTTTTGGATTTTTTGGTTTTCCCCAGGAAAAAGTTGGTTTTCCTTCCCAAAACCATTTTTTTCCTAGGAAAAAGTTGGTTTTTCACGCCAAAACCACCTTTTTCCTGAGAAACCTCGGTATTTCACTCTTAGGATCGCCTGTTGTCTCTCCAAGACCAAGCTTTTCCAAGCAAAGAGTGTGCTTTTCATGTGTTGTTTGCGCGCGTTACGAATTAGTGCTGTCAATATAAGGTTCCAATGTCATCACTATTGCGATTCGAGTCCGCNACCGGGTAATAACCAGGACATTATTCGGATCAGTTTTGGGGTCAATAGAAAGCTAGTATCGCAACTTTAACACAGACCAGGACCCAGGATTTCAGGGTTCTCACAGCTACCACTACGATCTCTTCCAGCGGATTATGGTTGCAAGTTCAAAAAAGAAACATTGGGCTCAGATTATGGGTGGTATAAAGATTACTATAGATGACCTTGGGGCTGCTGTTAAGGCGAATATTACGGCCACCTTTGACATAACTGCGAATGACAAGGATAGGGTTGGGGCTGATGTTGNTATGGGTGGTATAAAGATTACTATAGATGACCTTGGGGCTGCTGTTAAGGCGAATATTACGGCCACCTTTGACATAACTGCGAATGACAAGGATAGGGTTGGGGCTGATGTTGCTCGGATTCCGGAGTCAACTAACTTTTCTCGTCATTATGCTGGTATCTAGCACACGTTTAACAGAAGGGTTAATATGTGCATACACACACACATAAGTGTACTTACAGGTATACGGGCAAGTCTGGNCTAGCACACGTTTAACAGAAGGGTTAATATGTGCATACACACACACATAAGTGTACTTACAGGTATACGGGCAAGTCTGGCAGCAAGTCCGACATGATCGATCATATAGCACAGTGAGATGGGTATGCCATATACAATATAAATGTTGGTGTAAACAAACAAATGATCCCAAAAAACCCTAAAGGCCATCATTTGGGCAACGCCAGAGCGAACACAGCAAGGATCGTGGTTCTTAGTGCAGTTCGTTTTGTGTAGTTTAATATTAGCATGAGTATGACGTCTATTGTTGATGTAAC